>ML785059.1:369553-426185 GCA_009831015.1 Picea engelmannii
TGTGGCTCAGGCCGGGTGCGATCCCCGGGTGATTTTGACGGCTTAGATGCCCCTGAGTCGCGGTTTCTTAAGCCACAGGTTAATCGCAGGTCCTGCACAAATTAACAAACAAAAAAAAAAACACATACCTGGTGTCCTTTCTGCAGCCATGACACTTTGTATGGACTTGGGTGTCTGTGCATCTCCAACGCCAATTTCTCCACCATCTCATTTGAAACGAGATTGTCGATGCTCCCACTGTCCACTATGACCTTGCATTTCCAACCCTTGGTCTTGCAAGTCGTCCGGAACAGTCTACATCTTTGCGCTGTGTCCTCCACCTCTTTCTCAGGTTTCAAGAGAGCTTTGTGCACTGTCAGTGACTTCCCACTTCCAGTGTCTTCATCCTCCACGTCACGCCTATGCACCTCAGCGACGTGAGCTTTTCCTCTGTCCATTTTCCTATCTGGACAGTCCACGGCTTTATGTCCGTCTTTTCCACATGTAAAACATGTGATAATTCCTCTTCGATCTCTTCCTCTACCTCGAGTATGAGGAAATGTAATTGCATCAGCATATCCTCCTTGCTAATCATCTTGCTATCTCCTCGGCTCAGCATATTGTTGCCTCTGCTGTGAGGTTCCACCTCTTTTAGCTTTTCCCTGAGGCCTCTTCCAATCCTCCTTGGGCTTTTGAGTTCATTCTTAGGCAACTACTTTGCCTCTAGGCTGGCTTCTGCCTCGCCCTCGCTGTCCTTGCTTGCGGTTCAGCTTCTCCTCGGCTTTTAGAGCCATTTGGTACGCATCCTCAACTGTTCGGATGGTAACCATGCTCAACTCGTCCTGAATGTCATACCTCAACCCATTCAGGTATCTTGCCACCTTCTCTTCATCACTCTCTCGGTGACCTGCTCGAATATTGAGTCTGTAAAATTCTTCGGTGTACTCCTTCATCGACATCATCTTCTGTCTCAGGTTCTGCATACGCCTAAACAGAGTGATCTGATAATCTATGGGGATGAACTTCGCTTTCATCTTAGCGATCATCCGATCCCAGCTCTTGATCTTCTGCTTGCCTTTGGAACGCCTGTCTGCCTGCAGCTCGTCCCACCATAAGGTTGCATGTCCCTTCAGCTTTGTGACTGCATGCCTCACCTTCTTGTCCTCTTCGATATCTTCGTAATTGAAGTAGGTGTCGAGTGCTCAGATCCAATCCAGCAGCTCCTCTGTGTTTAGACTCCCCTCATAAACGGGAATGTCCATCTTGGTCTTCGAGCTCATCCTCGAAATGGCCCTGATCAACCTCTCTGTCGAGGCATCTTCTGCTGAGACCTCTTCTTCAGCATGTCCATCTTCCTCTTCCACTTCGGAATTGCTAAACTCCCCAGTGCCAGCTCCGTGTCTCTGCGCAGTTTCCATCTCCTCCATCCTCGCTCGGAGATCTCTCATCTGGCGCTCCATCTCAGCATTACCTGCTGGCCTACCCCTTCTTTGGGCATCCCTGTCTTCACGATCAGGGGATTGCCTCTCTCTTCTGGGCGGCATGGCGAAATCCTCTTCTCTCTGCTACCTGAACAAAGAGAACTTCCTTCCCTGCTCTGATACCACTTGACGCCAACTTGCCCTCGGCAGCAAGCCACTTCCACTAGGACCTTCTCTCAAATCAGGCCCAAAGAGTTACAAGCTCTTCCAACTCCCCTCAGGAGTTACCCATAGTAAACTCCTTCGGCGATCTCCCCTTCGGAATTCAGGAAATCGCGATTCGGAAATTCGCGGTTCGCGCAAGCACGGTGCGCAAACAGCTCCAAACCCCGAACCCCGACAGTCAACAGTCAACCCTTTCGTGTATCGGGGATTCCTCCTATCGGGAAATCGGGAATGGAAATGTTATGTTTCACTACCCTTTTCAATCCCCGAACCCCGAACTCCGAATTGATGCCACCTGTCTCCCACTATGTCTTGTGGTCCCACACTACCACATAACTCTTCCACTCGTGCGATCGGGGATCGCGAGATCGCGTTTTCAACTGTCGCGAGTCCTTTGCCTTGGAAAATCCCGAATGTCGAAACCCCGATGACGCCTATCAACACCCACGCTATCACTGTGGGACCCATCGCAATTCGGGACTTTGTTGGTCCTTTGTGGTCCCTTCGACTTTGGAAACGCCGAAGTGCCGAATCCTGACTCCCTGGGATCTCGCGACACCTGTCCCGTTTCTGATCAACGGCTCCTGTCAACTCGGAAAATCACAATTCGCGATTTGGCAAGTCACAAAACACTTACCTCGCCAAACGCCGAACCCTGAACCCCGATGGGCCGAGATCCGATGGCCATTTCTCTCCTGCGCCTTTGGACAACTCCTGTGCAACTCTTTCCCGATCGGACAGTCAGCGGGATCTCGTGATTATCCTCCACGAACTTTGACCGTCGGTTCTCTTCTTTGAAAAATTTCCTCCGCTTCAAAGTGCTTCCGTTTCAAATCCTTCCTGGGTCTGCTCCAAGGCGTCCTCCGTGGAACTATCCCTCCTGAGTTTTTATTCTCTGACTCCTTCAGAGACCTTAGTGCGCACACCGCTTGCATTTATCCTCAACAACTCTCAGAACGTTCGGTTTCTCAGACTCTATGCACGCTCTGAAATAGATTTCCTGTCAACCTGTACTCAGACTCAAGTCTGAGACTTCGACCCTGGCCTGCACATCTCCTACATGGCTATAATTCAACCCAATTAAATTCCTGGGCATACGTGAATAAGAGTTCAACTGTGAGCCCCCTCAACGCACTCTATGCGGAGGAATTCGACTGCACTCTATGCAGGAATCTCCCGGCTCAACAGAGAAGCAATTTAAACTTATCCTCCTCTCTCCCAGACATCAGTAAACCTCTGAAATCACATGCACAGCATATTCGAAAGTAAATGCATACATGGAAAACAAACACTCATGAACACATAAGCACATACACAGAAAAAAACAACACCAGTCATGAAATTGAATCAAAAGCTCTTCTTATTAATCCAATCTGAACATGAGGGCTCTACAAGTTCTCTCCCGGCTCTCCTCTTCTGAATGCTTGATGATAATACCATGTACAAAGGAGGGTGCCTATATTCCGTTTTCCCTCTCGATATCTGAAGCTATCAAATCTACAATAAATTTCTATCTAACATCATTAAAACTATTAAATGCCTTCATATCTATTATACAACATAAGTGCACTTCATTACATCAGCTCATTAATGTTTGGCGCACCCACAACAAGGTGAAATTCAAAATTTTATGCTGGCGCTGTCCAGCGGTTCTTTCCCTGCTCCACGCGTTGGCTCGCTTGATGAGGTGTGGATGCTCCTGCATCATAATGTTTTTCATGTTTCATTATTAAAAAGATATATTTATGATCCTACTCACATCATTGATTGGAACATGGTGTAGGTCGAACCAGAAGGTGAGTTCCAAGAAGAACCTCTATGCATTTTGGATAGGAAATAAATAGTACCTCGGAACATAGCCATTTCCCAGGTAAAAGTGAAATGGAAGCACTTTATCCCTGACAAAGCTACTTGGGAGTTGGAAAAAGAAATGATGAAATCTTATCCAACCCTATTCCAAGTGATGAATTGAGGAAAAAACTAACACACTAGTACATATGGGCTCAAAATGCGACAAAATATTTCCACGTTTCTTAAATTCATGGAAAAATGCATTAAATTTTTGGCTTTATTTTATTTTATTTTTTGTCTAGCCCCGATGTTCGTTGATATAATGACAGATTCAGAAAATCGTCTCTATATCCACGAATATTTGTCGCTATAGTGACACTTGTGCCACACATGCGAACCACACGTGCAATGCAATGGGCGTTAACTTTTTTGGGGGTCAAATCATTTATTTTTCATCGCTATATCGATGAGCATCAATCTATAGATACATGTCTTTAAGACTCATTTCAACAAATTTGCTATAGTTGCAACAATTTTTCTAGTGATTGTTTGAGCTGTGTTTTTTCTATCACGTACTGGTTTAACACATCCAATTCTCGATATACATAGCTCGGATTTTAGACTTGCAAGGTTAGTATTTTTAATTTTTCTGTCTCTTTTAATATAAAGCTATGTTAAGAAATTTAATTTCAATTTTTTTTTACATGAATGTTTTAACCAAATTTATTTTTTTTAATATTTTTTTCTAAATTTAGTATTGCTACATATATTTCGTGTGATTGAACATCGAAGTATATGAATTTTTAAATAATTTTTTTTTTTCAATTTTTGAACAAAATTAGTTTTTTTTAAACATTTTTTTCAAAATTAAGCATTACAACATATATTTCCTCTGATTGGACCTCAAAGCATATGAAATTTTAATTTTATTTTTTTTCAATGTTTTAACAAAATTTAACTTTTAAAATATTTAATTGGTTCTTATAGGCAATTTCCGTGTCAAATAAATGTACTATGAATAAAAATGCAAGGAGGCTTGCTCAATTTAGAGCGACAATGGAGGTGAAGGGTGATGGAAAATGTTATTTCCTTTGCACTGATTGTAGGGGCTTGCAAACACAAATAATTTTAATAACATCAGCTGAAAAACATTGTAGGGAGAAGGGGCATGTTGAAGGGGGTTATGAATATCATCCCTTGGTAAGACGTCTTTCAATATATAATGTATTATTTGTAATAGTGATCATGTCATGTATTTGTAAAATGTTTTATCGTTTTAATATATTTTCTATACACACTAATTTTAATACATTGTTTGTAAATACAAATAAAATTCCCCCAAAATGTCGACCGCCAGAGAGTTATTTTCCAAGTAGTAGCAGAAATAATACATTACAAGGTGAGGAACATGGAGATCAGAATATTAAAGATTGAGTTCTTAATGATGATATGGATGGAGATAACATTATTGATACAAGTAAGGAAGATGGGATACATAGATTGATCCAAGACACATTTTCTCCAATGGATGTGGACAACCAGAATGATATTCATGATGTTGATCCTCTACTTGATAAGTCACAACAACCTCTTTATGAAGGCTCAACAAAAAATATTCTATCTTCTATATTGTTGTTGGTGAACTTGAAGATTTTGAATGGTTTATCAAACACCTGTCTCACACATATCCTAAGGTATGTAATGTATTATATATGTCATGATGGCATGTACATAAAAGTTGACTATTTTCCTATATTGTTATTGTTAATTAATTCATAAAGTAGGGATGAAATATTTGTGATTAATATTGTTTATATTGACTTATTTTTTTGAATGGTGTATGTTTTTAGGTGAATTTCTATTACCACTGTCAAATGTTTTACCACACACATATCGAGAAGTATCTGTGATTATGAAATAAATTGTAATGGAGTATCAAACTATTGATGCATGTTGAAATGATCATATACTATGGAAAATATGCATCAGAAATTGAATGTTCACAATGTTAAATAAATAGATATCAAACCGATCAAGCAACAAAAAGGTGCCTCACAATTTTCTTCATTATATTCCCATAATTCCATGTTTCCAACGCCTGTTCAGGTGCCAAAGTATAGCACATTTTATGGATTTCGATGCAAAGAACAGAAGTGAAGACGATGTTCTTCGAATTCTTGCAGATGGTTATGCATTGAAGAACATCGAAGAAAAATGGACAATTTTTAAAGGAGAACCTCATAATGTTAGACTTTCATTGGCAGCTGATAGTGTCAATCCATTTGGAGAGCTTCGTTCTACTTAATCAATGTGGCCCATTTTTTCTATAAACAATAACCTTCCTCCTTGGATGTCGATAAAGAGAGAACACACAATGTAGGCAATGCTTGTTCTAGGTATTTAATTAACTTGTCTTTATTTACTTGAAATTATGACATAATATTTCATTTCTTTATTTCGTGCATGATAGTTATATCTTTTATATATAAGGACGTATAACTAAATATAATTAATGTATGTTGAACCAATTAGGAAAGTACCAAGTTAAACATATGAATTTATATATTGAGCCTCTTATCGATGAGCTACTGAAGTTATGGGAAAGCATCACTATGCATGACATCTTTAGATCAATAGGGAAAAATCGATTTCAATTCCATGGAATACTTGCATGGACAATTCATGATGCTCCTAGGTTAACACATTTTTGTGGTATGTAACTTTCCGTTGCACTTTAATATTATATAATTTTTTGAAAATATCATGCATTTTTTAAAATTGCAATCCTAATTTTCTACATTAATTCATATATCTTGCAAGTCTTGAAACAAAGGGTAAATTTGCAGGTCCATTATGTGGTCCTAGAATAAAATCTCATCATTCAAAACTTTTAGTAAATGAGGTGTTTTATGAGTATAGGCACTTTCTGCCTAAGAACCTGTAACAATCTCTTCATTGATAAAAAAAAGAAATGTACAATCCGTTAATTACATCACCAAGACAAATAATATACAATGATAATAATAAGTAAATGATATATGTTTAAACAACATCATTAATTTAACTCTTCTTCAACTTCACCATGAAGTCAAGATACAATATCATATAATGTTAAAATATCTAACATGTGAACATCATAATCCTCAATCATACAAGAGATAGAAATACAAAAATATCTACCCGCCCAAACCTACCCTGCAAGGTTAGGACCTCCAAGACACATAATCAATGCTCAAGTCCAGGATTCATCTGATTG
Source organism: Picea engelmannii (assembly GCA_009831015.1). NCBI lineage: Eukaryota > Viridiplantae > Streptophyta > Pinopsida > Pinales > Pinaceae > Picea > Picea engelmannii. The sequence continues at coordinate 376,226 of ML785059.1, forward strand.
ATTTTGGCCATTTAAGGTATCAAGACTGATGACTATTCTGAGGTACAAGAAGGTATCTTCTCCCAAACCATCCTATTTTATAATTCAAGAACTAAATTTATCTCATCATAATACATACATGCACACAAAGTTTATCATTCACTATTAGATTGTAGATTCAAGAATATATCCCATTATTACGTTTACATTCTATTTGGAAACATCAGGTCAATTATGATTTCAGGTAACCATTATTAACATTAGTAATCATTTAGCTATCTGGAATTACATAAGTAAAATCACCCAATATGTTTATTCAATGAACTACTTAAGGACCACTCTCTACAACTTATTTGGAGATACAACCATCTTAAAATTCAAATTGTGCATATAAAATCTATTCTCCAAGGTTAAAGCAAGTCATCTAAACTTCAAATCAATAATAGTAAAGGGTAAAAAATTTACTTATCAATCACAAGTGGTAAACAAATACTAATGAAGGATATCACTATGAATATAATCATAGTATGGTTATTCAATTTATTCAACAAATTCGTAATCAAATCTTAATTTATTATTTATTATCTTTTATGAAATAATGTAACCATCCTCTGGTAGAGATCTACATGAGTAAGCATTTTAATAGGTAAAAATTAAATCAATTCATTCACTCTTATCATTTACATAGGACTTATTGACCTTATTGACCAACTGTAACATACTTTCTCATATCATTAAGTATGAGAGGAATTTAAATTATTAAGTTCACTATTTAAGTCATGAATTTGATTCAATTAGATTCTAAAACCGCCATGTATGAGAAAGTTGGAAGTATAAAGTCAGGTAACCTGATCCACAAGGTTCGCTAAGTCAAGATTATAACTAACCTAATCATGTTCTTAACATACATGTGGATGGAAACAATTTTAACGACCCTTTTAAATTCAAGAAATTACCTATGCATATATTTTAGATAAATAATTGGTTTTCCAAGATAACTCTATTTAACAAATCAAGTTATTCATTTAGGTTTTCATATCCATAGAGTAACTCAACTATTAATACACTTACCCAAATAAGTTAAATAAAAACCTTCTTAAAAACACAAAGTGAAGGATACGAGAAGGAAAGGAATACTTTAATGACTATGTCACCGGGAAACTACCCATTTAAGTAATTAAGGTTCTACTACTCGTAATTATAAATTCCTAGGTTAAGTCTATAGTTAAAAAGGATGGAATTGTATTGTTCTTGATTCACTGGTATCCCAAGATTAACATAATAGAGAATATAGTCGGGCATAAAGAATAATGACCAGAATATACCAACGATAAAACAAAATCGATGCTGTAAAGTCAATACTTGCCACATTTTACACCAGTCAAGAAATTAGATAAGTTAGGAACTATATTCTGCAGGCCCATGTCAACTCTTGACATTCAACTAAAAGAAAAAAAACACGCTCAAGACCTGTGACATGTTTCACTGTGTTTCAATTTCAATCGTCTCAATTCTCACTAGGGACATGATAATAGGAACGCGTATTACAACACATATATTGATTAGTTAGGGAGAAAATCCATAAGGTAGAAATGATTTAAATCTCTAGAACACCATGTTATTAACTACCAACTTCTAGTCTAGGTTCAATTGACAAATAAATTCGATCTCAAATATCAAGATACTTCATAATCTACATCTCCTTCAGCTTAATGACACCAAACGGTTAATTAGTTAAGGAGAACATCATGTCACAGTGATGCAGGAGCATCGTACGCAACCAACCAAGCAAGCATAAAGGCGGAAGACAGCTGGAAAAGCGCCAGCACACATTTTGAAATGTTTTGAAAAATTAATGAGCGGATATTAATGTAATATCTAGGGGAAGTGTACTTACATTTATATCTTGGAGTTGTGAATAGATCTTGAGTGATTTCTCTCATCCGTTGAATGTAATAGGCATTTAAGTCTGTTTAATGAAAGTAGGTAGATTTTATTTAATAGATTAGACAGTTTAGAAGTGTAGGAGGGAAAACAGATATAGACACCCTCACCCTTATATCATTGGAACAAAAACATTATGATCATTCAGATTTCATAAGTTGTAGAGATGTAGCAGAGAATTGTAGAGGAGAACCCATGTACATGAGCACTTGAGTTAATATATAAAGCTTTAACTCAATCTTGAGGGTGTTATGATGCTTACTGTTTACATTTGTTAAATGGTATGTTTACAATTGTTTTATTTTCCCTGTTATGCATTTGTTTCAATGTTGTAGAAGGTGTATGATTTCATGTTAAGTGTATGAAGTTTGAGGGAGGAGAATAATGAGTTTAAATTGTTTCTCTTCCTGATACTTCCTGCAAAGAGTGCAATGAACGTCCGCAAAGTGTGCGTTGACGAGGATCTGAGTTTTATCTCATAAATCTCAAGAGAGATATCGTTGTTCTCATAACCAACAAAAGTGTAGGTGAGGCATAGAGTCGTGCAAGGTGTGTGCAGGCTGGTTGAAGCCTTAGAAATTATCAACTAAGGTGAAGGTTGAAGGACTACTGTTTCAAAGAGTGCACAGGGTCGATGACTCAAATAACTAGAGGTTATTTGAAAGTTGCCGCAAGGAGTGCGAGCAGGATTCCTTTTGGGGGGGCTTGCTTTTGAAAGTGAGAGCTCGGGAGTGATAGAACCTTTGAAGTGTTCAAAGGGAGGTGGAGATCAAAATCATCTCGTAGAAGTCAATTTCAGGTGGAAGGATGCCAAGTCATTTTGGCCAGAGATCCTTGAAGAAGAGTGAACGAACGGTGAAATTTCTTTGTGGAAGAAGTACCGAAATCCCATGGACCATTGGATCTCGTGGATCTGTGAGAAGGTTAAGGCTAAGTTTCTTTTATCATTCAAGAGTTCAGGAGGAGTAGCGTCCGTTGGATGAGAAGCAACAGGAGCCGTTGATCCCCCTTGGGAGTGGAATTTCGGCATTTTGGCATTTTGGGGTTCAACATTTCGGCAATTCAGATGACAAGGAGCCGGGAACTTGGCGTTGAAAACCCCGAAGTCATGAAACGTGACGTGTCTTTGGAGTAGGGATGTGTTCATAGAGGAAGTAGTCACATGGACCGAGATTTATTCAGGGGTTAATCGTCGTTGAGCCCATTTCGACATTTTGGCATTTCGGGGTTCAAGAAGTAGAGGAGGCTGTGATTTTGGAATCGAGAGTTTCAAAATCCCAGTTCGTGAAATCCTGAAATATATAGAGCCATCAGATCAAGGAAGATCTCAGTCATAGATCATGTGAGAGGTGAGGCTTCGGGAATTCAGGAATCGGAGTTTTGAGAAGTAAGGAAACTCTCTGTTGTGGATTTTCTCGAGTCACGAAATCCCGAAGAGTGAAAGAAAAAATTCCTGAAAGGTTGAGGGACAATAACCGTTGGGCCCCAATCGTGTTTTGGGGTTTCGGGACTCAAGGAGTAGAGTTGCATGGTCAACACAAATCCCGAAATCACGAAGAGAGAAATGCCAAAAGGTGGGTCCCAAGTATCAGTCAGAGGATACGTGCGGCGAAATTCAAAGGAGTGGTCAAGGTTTCGGGAAAAAGCCCAAAATATTTCAAGTCGTCGATCTTGTTAGATCGTGGTCATCGGTTCCAGAAGGACCTGGGTCGTTGATCTCTCAGCAGAGGGATTTTGGAATTTCATGGACCGGGGATTCAAAAGGGAAAGGAGTCGGGGCACTTTGTGTTGAAAACCCCGAAGTCGTGAAATGCGAAAAGTGCCTATTTGGCTTGGCTCGTGTATCGGAGTTTGGGGAATGGAGTGACCAATGGTTTGGGTCGTTGCATTTCAAACTCCTGGTTACTGAAATCCCGATACAACTAGGGCCTGTGGATCAGATTCGTGGGGTTCCAGTGAGGGCCCGAAAGAACTATTTCAGTTCTGCAGATTCGAAGAAGATCATTCCTATGTGGATCTTGGCCCAAGGATTGGGGGTCTACGTCAGTTGTGGTATCATAGCATAGAACAAATTATTTTCTTTCTGTAGTAGAGAGAAAAGAGGAAAAATTTTCATCCATGCCGCTGAGAAGAAGAGATAGGCAAATGTGTGATCCAGTAGTGGAAAGAGAAATGAGTGAGTTATGTGCTAGACTTGATGCTATGGAGACAACACAAAGGCACACAGTCGATGCTGGGGATATCATCAAGGATGAAAGTGAAAATGAAGTTGTAAACGAAGAAGTTGCAGTCAAAGATGTTGTAGAAGAACACCTATTCAGGGTTGTTGCAAGGATAGGTGCCAGAGAAAAAATGGACATTCCCATGTATGAGGGAAAATTAGATGTTGAAGAACTTCTATATTGGATTAGAGATCTAGACAAATACTTTGACTATGAGGATGTCGAGGAAGATAAGAAAGTCAAACATGTCGTTACTAGACTTAAAGGGCATGCAACACTGTGGTGGGATGAACTGCACGTTGACAGATGTTGCAAGGGCAAGCAAAAAATCAAAAGCTGGGATAGAATGGTTGAAAAGATGAAAGCCAAATTTATACCCAGGGATTATCAAATCACTCTATTTCGGAGGATGCATAATTTGAGACAGAAGTTGATGTCAGTGAAGGAATACACTGAATAATTCTACAAGATAAACATCAGAGCAGGTCATCGGGAAAGCTATGATTAAAAAGTTGTCAGGTACATGAATGGTCTGTGATATGACATTCAAAATGAGATGGGAATGATGACCATTTGAAATGTGGAAGATGCTTATCAGATAGCTCTGAAAGCTGAAGAAAGGTCAAAGAGGCCGAGGTAGAAGTCAAGCTAGAGGCAAAAAAAATGGCCAAGACAGAACTTAGAAACCTAAAGAAGAGGGGAAGAAACCTCAACCTGAGAGAGGAGGAAGCTCACAAGGAAGGCAATATGTTGATAGAAATACTTTTCCTCGAGCGAGAGGAAGAGGAAGAGGTAGAGGAGGTGAAGTGAAATGATTCATCTATGGAAAAATCGAACATAAATCCTATGAGTGTCTGGATAAGAAGAAAGATGGTGGTGAAACTCACATTGCCGAAGCTCAAGGACAGAATGTTGAGGTAGAAGATGCTAAGGGCGGAAGATCTTTGATGATGAGGAAAGTTCTCTTGAAGTCGGAGAAGGAGGCAGAGAACCTAGCCCAAAGAAACAATTTGTTTCAGACTACTTGAAAAACTAAGGATAGGGTATGCAAGGTCATAGTGGATAGCGGTAGTACATACAATCTCGTATCTATAGAGATGGTAGAAAATTTGGAGCTGGAGACTATTGTACATCCAAGCCCATACAAAGCTTCATGGCTAAAAAAAGGACATCAGGTAAATGTCACTAAACAATGTTTAGTTGAATTTAAAATAGGAGGATATAAAGATGAAATATTATGTGATGTCATTCCCATGGATGTTTGTCATCTATTGCTGCGTAGACCGTGGAAATATGACAGAAACATAGTTCATGATGGGAGAAAGAACACGTACACCATGGAAAAAAATGGTAGGACTCACATGTTGCTACCGATTAAGGATAAAGAAGTGAAAACAGAGATGAGAAACACTGTACTTCTCATGAGTGGGAAGGAACTTCTTGATTAGCTTAAGAAGAAGGAAGACACACAATTTATTATGGTCAGGAAACCCAAAATTGTTTTGACCAGTACGAGAATAGATGATTTACTAGAATAAGTCCAGGATTTTTTGGGGGAGTTTGTTGATATAGTAGTGGACGAACTACCTTGTTAGTTGCCACCTATCAGGAGTATAAGTCATCATATCGATCTTATACCTAGAGCCAACTTTTCAAACAAAGAAGCATATCAGTTGACGCCACATGAAAATGAAGAAGTTAAGAGACAGGTCTAGGACTTAATGGACAAAGGATTGATTCAAGAAAGATTGAGTCCATGTGTTGTTCTGACAGTGCTCAGCCCAAAGAAAGATGGAGGCTGGAGAATGTGTACATACTCAAGGGAAATCAATAAGATTTCCATCAGATACAGATTTCCATTGCCAAGGATGGACGACTTGATGGATTTCTTGAGTGGAGCAAAGTTTTTTTCAAAAGATTGATTTGAAAAGCGGGTATCATCAAATTCGAATGAGAGAAGGTGATGAATGGAAGACAACATTCAAGATGAATGAGGGGTTGTATGAATGGCTTGTCATGCCATTTGTCTTAACGAATGTGCCCAATAATTTCATGAGGTTGATGAATGAAGTCCTGAAGGATTTCATAGGGAAATTCATCATTGTATATCTTGACAATATATTAATTTTCAGCAAGACAGAAGAAGAACACTTAAAGCATCTAGTTGCAGTAATGAGGAGATTATAGTAGGAGAAATTGTTGATTAATATGAATAAATCGTCATTTATGAGGACATAAATCATTTATTTGCGTTTTGTTATCTTTGCAAATGAACTGAAAATGGATCCGAAAAAGATAAAGGTGATTAAGAATTGGCCATCGTTGAAGAGTGTATTTGAAGTTAGAAGCTTCCATGGTTTGGATGGATTCTACAGGAAATTCATCCAAAACTTCAGTGGAATTAGCACACTGATGATGGATACGGTGAAGAAAAGACATAAATCTTTTCACTGGACGGAGGAAGCAGAGAAGAGCTTCAACTTGCTGAAGAAAAAGATCATTGAGCAACCAGTTCTGGTTTTGCCGGATTTTAGCAAGACATTCCAGGTCAGGTGTGACGCGAGTGGATATGCAATTGGAGCGGTCTTGAGACAAGACAACAGGCCGATCGCATATTTCAGTGAAAAATTGAATGAAGCGAAGATTAAGTACTCCACATATGACAAATAATTCTATGTAGTCATACAAGCACTGAAGAAATGGAGACACTATTTGGTTCCCAAGGAGTTTGTTTTGTACAACGATAATCATGTTTTACAATTCGTGACTCGACAGGAGAAGTTGAACCAAAAACATGCTAAATGGGTTGAATTCATGCAGAATTTTACTTTGGTGATTAAGCATATTTCTGGAACTGCTAACAAAGTTGTTGATGCTTTGAGCAGGAAATGTTTGCTTATGTAGGAATTCAGAGTCAAGACTTTGGGTTTTGATAACCTTAAAGAAATGTATAGGGATGATCCAAACTTCAAGGAGGCATATGAGGTATCTGAGAATCCATCTCTCAGGGATAGAAGCCAATGGACTGAATACATGATCCAGGATGGATTATTGTTTAGGGGAAATCAACTATGTATTCCAAAATGCTACATGAGGGAGAATTTGCTGAAGGAAAAACATAGTGGAGGATTAGCTGGACATTTCGGTCATGAAAAGACATTCTCAAAGTTGAATAGCTCATATTTTTGGCCAGGGATGAGGACAAATGTCAATAAATTTGTGGGTAGGTGTAGAATTTGTCAGCACATGAAAGGAAAAAAGCAGAGCATAGGGTTATACCAACCATTACCCATACCTGAAAGGCCGTAGGATGCAATGAGCATGGATTTTGTATTGGGACTGCCAAGGGAACATAGAGGATATGATTCAATCTTTATGGTGGTCAACATATTTTCAAAAATGGCACATTTCATACCATGCTAGAAAATCAGTGACATAACTCATATTGCGAACCTGTTTCTCAATGAAGTCGTCAGACTTCACAGTTTGCCAAAGAGTATCATGTCTGATTGAGATACCAAGTTTGTAGGGAATTTCTAGAGGACCTTATGGAAGAAGTTGGGGACAAGTTTGTCTTTTAGTTCAACATATCATCCTCATACGGATGGACAGACAGAAGTCGTGAATAGAAGATTGGGAGATTTGTTAAGAAGCTTAGTGACTGAACACCATAGTCAATGGGATGACATTCTGCCACAGGTGGAATTCACTTACAATGATTCACTCAATAGAAGCACAGGGTAGAGTCCATTCCAGATTGTATATGGAATGCAACCAAGGGGAGTTTCTGAATTGAAAGATTCAGAACATAATGAATTCAGGAGTGCTAGTGCAGAGGACTTTGTAGAAGGAAGAGATTTACAGTAGAGTTAAGGAGTGATTGCAGAGTTCAAGTCAAGAATACAAGTGGAGAGAAGATCAACACAGGCGAGAACTTCAATTTGAAGTTGGTGATCTGATTCTTATGCATCTGAGGAAGGAGAGGTTCCCAAGGGGAACGTATAATAAGTTGAAGATGAAAAAGATTGGACTGTGCAAGGTCGTAAGGAAATTTGGGGCAAACACATATGATATTGAATTACCTGATGGGGTCAGAATCTCACCGATATTCAATGTTGCTTATTTGTACCGTTACAGAGCTTAAGAAGCAAGAGCAGAGGAGGAATAGAAAGAGGTTTAATGGACAAAACAAATGCCTATAGATGAAAAGCCATGGATGGAAGGCATAATTGACAAAAGGATTAGCAAAAAGACTAGGAGGAAAGAGTATTTTGAATACTTGGTCAAGTGGAAAGGACATCCAGTTGAAGATTCCAGTTAGGAAGATGAAGCAACAATTCATAGGCATGGACAAACCGTGCAAAAGCTCATGAACAAGAGTTCATGAAAATTTTCAAGCAAGGGAGTATGATGCAGGAGCATCGTACACAGCCAACCAAGCAAGCATAAAGGCAGAAGACAGCTGGAAAAGCGCCAGTGCACATTTTGAAATGTTTTGAAAAATTAATGAGCAAATATTAATGTAATAGCTAGGGGAAGCACACTTACATTTATATCTTGGAGTTGTGAATAGATCTTGAGAGATTTCTCTCATCTGTCAAATGTAATAGGCATTTAAGTCTATTTAATGAAAGTAGGTAGATTTGATTTAATAGATTAGACAGTTTAGAAGCGTAGGAGGGAAAACGGATATAGACACCCTCACCCTTGTATCATTGGAACAGAAACATTATGATCATTCATATTTCATAAGTTGTAGATCTATAGTAGAGAACTGTAGAGGAGAACCCATGTACAGGAGCACTTGGGTTAATATATAAAGCTTTAACTCAATCTTTAGGGTGTTATGATGCTTACTGTTTACATTTGTTAAATGATATGTTTACAGTTGTTTTATTTTCCCTGTTATGCATTTGTTTCAATGCTATAGCAGGTGTATGATTTCATGTTGAGTGTATGAAGTCTGAGGGGGGAGAAGAATGAGTTTCAATTGTTTCTCTTCCTGATAATTCCTGTAAAGAGTGCAGTGAATGTCCGCAACCTGTGCATTGATGAGGATCTGAGTTTTATCTCAGAAAGATTAGGAGAGATATCGTTGTTCTCATAACCAGCAGAAGTACAGGTGAGGCACAGATTCATGCAAGGTGTGCATAGGCTGGTTGAAGCCTTAGAAATTATCAACTAAGGTGAATGTTGAAGGACTACTATTGCACAGAGTGCACAGGGTTGAAGACTCAAATAACCAGAGGTTATTTGAAATTTGCCGCAAGGAGTGCGAGCAGGATTCCTTTTGGGGGGGCTTGAGTTTGCAAGTGAGAGCTCAAGAGTGATAGCACCTTTGAAGTGTTCAAAGGGAGGCGGAGATCGAAATCATCTCGCATAGGTCAAGTTCAAGTGGAAGGACGCCAAGTCATTTTGGCCAGAGATCCTTGAAGAAGAGTGAACGAACGGTGAAATTTCTTCATGGAAGAAGTGTCGAAATCCTGTGGACCGTTGGATCTCGTAGATCTATGAGAAGGTTAAGGCTGAGTGTCTTTTAACAATCAGGAGCTCAGAAGGAGTAGCGACCGTTGGATGAGAAGCAACAAGAGCCGTTGATCCCCCTTGTGAGTGGAATTTCGGCATTTCGGCATTTCGAGGTTCGATATTTCGGCAATTCAGATGACAAGGAGTCGAGCACTTGGTGTTGAAAACCCCGAAGTCATGAAATGCGATGTATATTTAGAGTAGGACTGTGGTCACAGAGAAATTAGTCACATGGACTAAGATTTGGTCAGGGGTTAATCGTCGTTGAGCCCATTTCGACATTTTGGCATTTTGGGGTTCGGGAAGTAGAGGAAGCTGTGATTTTGGAATCGAGAGTTTCAAACTCCCGGTTCACAAAATATCGAAAGATCCAGAGTCGTCAGATCAAGGAAGATCTCAGCCGTAGATCACGTGAGAGGTGAGTCTTTGGGAATTCGGCAATCAGAGTTTCGAGAGGTAAGGAAACTCTCTGTTGTGGATTTTCGCTAGTCGCGAAATCTCGAAGAGCGAAAGGTTGAGGGAAAATAGTTGTTGGGCCCCAATAGGGTTTTGGGACTCAAGAGGTAGAGTTTCATGGTCAACACAACTCCCGAAATCACAAAGATAGAAATGCTGAAAGGTTGGTCCCAAGTATCAGTCAGAGGATACGTGTGGCGGAAGTCAAAGGAGTGGTCAAGGTTTCAGGAAAAGGCCCGAAAGATTTCAATTCGTCGATCCAGTTAGATCATGGTCGTCAGTTCCATAAGGACCTAGGCCATTGATCTCTCAACAGAGGGATTTTTACATTTCATGGATCGGGGATTTGAAAGGGAAAGGAGCCGGGGCACTTTGTGTTGAAAACCCCGAAGTTGGGAAATGCGAAAAGTGCCTATTTGGCTTGGCTCATGTATCAGAGTTCAGGGAATGGAGTGACTAGTGGTTTGGGTTTATTCATTTCAAACTCTCAGTTACTGAAATCCCCATACATCCAGGACCTATGGATCGGATTCGTGGGGTTCCAGTGAGGGTCTGAAACAACTATTTTAGTTATACGGATTCAAAGAAGATCGATCCTGTGCGGATCTTGGACCGAGGGTTGGGGGTCTACGTCACACATTCAACATATAATTATATATCTATTTTAAAACTTAATCTCATTTCTACAGTCGATTACGGTAAGTGTAACCATGAATGATTAAATATAGAACACGGGAAAACATAGAGGTTCTCGCTACGACTCTTCTGTTGTTAGGAACAAGCATCCACAGTCTAAGTATTGAGTTACCATAAAAAGAAACTGAAACACCAACGAGATAGATGACTATGTAAAAGTTCGCTATTCAACACTCCATCACTTAATTCTATTAAGGTTGACATTATCATCTAATCAATTCTAGAAAATAATCAAATAAAAAAACAAATTTAGAAAAATAACCTGGTAGTATTCCCATAGTACCAGATGTCGACTTCTGGATGATATCTGCATCAAGGGTTAAGGAATTGATCTTCATATCAAATTAAAGAAATCAAACTATGTCTTTGTGTGGGACTACCAATTTGGGTATAACAGGGAGGATCTCACAACCTAAAATTTGGAACTATGGGTACAATCATATGCCCAAATTTATAATAGAGTTTTGGCTAGAGACGTCTTGAGATACAATACACATCTCCAAGCAACCATGTCTATCATTTACACTCACAAATATAAACCTTCAACAAAATGGGATGCTGCCACAATGGATAGAATGTTCTGAATTTATTTTAGTCGTCTACTTATGACGATTATAAATTGTGGAATTTCAAGAGTTTCCATCCAATTTAAAGCAATATTTGAAGTGATACCTTTCTTCTCTCCATAAAAGATTTTTCTAAACGTCGAATCCACTATCGATCTAAGAGGTGAAATCGATTGTAAATTCGGATCCTTACTATGTAATGGTCATTCCAAAATCGAGTTAGAATAAATTATTGTCTAGGTGGTTGATCATTTAACTTTAAGGGAGATTCGAACTGGCTCTAACGAAGATACTGTTCTCAATTTAGACACTCCTTAGAAAATATTCGTGAGCCAAATTCAATTCGTAATCCAAAACTGTTACATCCGAAGAACAATAGAAATTGTTTATTAATAAACCAATCCATTATATCTCAAGGTCCACCAATTGTTCAAAACTATTTTTATACATATGTTTTTAAGGAAATTTCAATAAACTATCATACTTAAATAAGTCAACAACTTATTTGAGGATTGATCCTTCATATATATATTTTTCTCGTATAAAAAATTTAACTATCATCATGTACAATGTATAACATATTCATTTTTCCTACTATAAGGAATATCTTCTATAATATAACCAAAATCTTATGCCACCATTCATCAGAAATATCATATGTATATAAATAACCACATATGTCAAAAGTTCAATATGCTTCCATACATAATCAATTTACAATTAAGCTTCATTTAACAAAATATACAAGCATGTACCGTAATAGTAAGACTTGATGAAATGCATATTTTAACTCCACCTTGAGAGCTTGCACTATGTCCTTCTCCTCGCTTTCCAATCAAACAATTTCACTGGTGCCTCCCAGCTAACACTAGGGGTACTCTTCTTACCCCTTATCCCCTGAGACACAAATGGGCCACACACAAAAACCAGAGAACAAAATCACAAACTTATCCTTGCAAGGAAGAGCTTCCACTCTTTTCACAAGTTTGCAATCCCAACTCTCACAAGTAAAACTTAGTCAAGAAAATTTTGGGCAACATAACAATACTTGCCAAAAAATGAGATCCCTCTCCCTTCCTCTCCAGTTATTTTATAGGAAAATTCTCAATGACACATGTCCTCTCATGAAAAATAAACACTTTTTAATAAGTTAATTAATGATTATTCACCCACACCACTTGTCACACTCTCCCAAAGTTGCACAAGTAAATTCTCTTTTTATTTTATTTAAAAGGACATTTTACCTCACATTCCCCAATTTGTTCCTATTTTTCCTCTTAGTTGTCTCTTAGTTCCCAAATCCATCATTTATTTTGTGTTCCCTAACTAAATTTCAGTTTGAGTTGGATTAGGAGTCTTCTTTTAGTTAGGATTAGTGGTATATTGGATCAAGATGCTACTCTATGTGAAACACCTATTCTGTCATGTTTTAATTTCTTTTTATTTTAAAACCCTTTTACTATTTTCATGCACACATGTGGATCTACCCAACCTTTAATTCTTATTTCTTCTTTCACTAAAATTTCTAGTCTAATTCCCTTCATTCCCTTTTAATGTTTTAATTTAGCCAAACATCTTAGACTTAGACACTTGTTAGATTTCTTAGCTTATAATTTAATAATTAATTAAATATTTTGTTCTAACAAGGTCTAATTTTTTTTATTATATTTTCTAGGCCATCTAGATTTTTTATTGACTCGCAGTTTGTTGACGCAAGGTTCCCTTCAAGATGCACTTCTGTGCTCCAAGGGTGCCACTTTTCTTTGAATAGTTTGGAAGTTTATCCGACACTTGGAGTCAACACTCTACTTGTTCGACCTTATGAGAGACTAAGGGTTGTCTAAGGAATACAAATTCTACCTTATTGCGTGCCCCTTATAATTCTTCGTAAGTGACTGTCTTAGTTTTCCCTCACGACATTGTGGACCTATCAAATTAGGTAATCGTTAACCTACAATTTAGATCATGGCGGGAGTGCTAGTAGGTTGTGATAGGGATGCTGCCACACCTCTCCCTCATCTGTCTAGTTTCTATGCATGACCCCTTTACTCCTTATGTTCGTCAGATTAGAAAGCATCACCAATTCTACATCCACTGACAATAACACTGTCAATAATCCATATACATAACATCCATACTGAAATCATCATATAATGCATGTGTATAAATAAATACTCAAACCAAAATACAAATGCACTCCCTGACTTAATCCAGTGTCCAAGGAATTTCGTTGATGCCATCAACATCCTCAACCTGTCACGTTTCCTATACACTCAGGAAAACTCATCATAAGACCTATCAAAATATACCTCTAAAAATAACTTATAAACTCAATGATATCGCAACATAACTCATAATTAAAGCATAATCATAATGTATCATAATCGGATCACTTGCTCGCAAGTGTCCTCAAAGAATAAGTGTTATCCACAATTTTGGTCATTGTGATGATGTTATGATAATGTCATGATGATGGAAAATCAAGCTCTTCAATAAGAATATTTTCCTAAGAAAAGTTGCACTTGTCTTCTTCCAGAAACTATATTTTTCAAGGATGTTCGCAGGCTACCTATATAGCTGCCTGCGAGAATGCTTGATTCTCGCAGGCTGCATTAAGCCAGGGTGCGGATAGTTCACACTGTAATCATTGCCAGGGTGCGAACATGTTTTTAAAGAGGAAAAAGATGAAGTTCTCGAGCCTTCTAGAAGAGAATCTTCGAGAAGAATGAGTTGGCTAACAAATGGTTGTTCAAGTGCTGGCATTCCAGATATCTTGGGATCATTTTCTATCCAAGTAACTAAATTATCTTCTCCTATATATTGAGGAGATTATTCATGGGAAAAGTTACAAGCAAGCTAGAAAGAGATTGTTTGGAGAATTGTTGGAAGCCTGTATGAAGGAATGATGCTACAACAGCAAGAGAATATAGCAAGGTCATCACAAGTGGTTGATTTTCTTCATGCATGAGCAAGTGTGTGTGTGTCAGAGCTAGGAGCCATCGAAAGGAGACCTACGACATCAAGGCTCAGGTTGTAAGTTTCACTTTCAATTAATTCAATACAGTAATATGTCCCTTTCCCATAAAGATGATGTCACTTTATTACATGATTCCTTGATCACATGTATAGACTAGCTATTGTATATATTAATCTGCCTTTACTTCGATTGGTTTGTGTTGTTGTGATCTGAATGGTGCAAGAGCGTTGGAGCAAGCTTGGAACAACAAAGACCTAGGAGAGCATTCATAAGGTATGCCCTTAATCCTTATCTCTTAGTTCACTCAATGGGCTAGATCTAGGGAAAGAGTAGTATTCTGTCATGTTTTGTTCTAGATCCAGGTGGATCTAGGGAGATCGGTTCATGTCCGCACTTACGGATTAATCCTGAAACAAAATTTTCCACCTTAGCCCTGCCCCTTCTCGTCTCGTTGTTGCGACGTTGGATTTCATCACCAACTAGTGGCTCCGAAATTAGAAGGTATTGTTTGCTTGGTGATTGCCTCTTAGTTTTTGTTTACTAGTGTGTGCTGATCGTTTCTCGAAGTTGACCATAGGATTTTCGTTGGGGAATTTATTACTTGTTTACAATTGCTCCCCCATGACGTTCACGTAGGATGCAAGGTTTGTCCCCGAAACATCCAGAAGCTTCACAACCTTTGCATACAACAACACCTGAGGGTACCCCTGAGGTCTCTCCTTGTCCGGGTGAAATTCCCCTTGTTACTCTACCACACGTGGACATAAGTGACGTCCCAGAAGTTTTTACACCACCTCCACAAGTAGCATACACCAATCCTCTTGCTGAATTTAGAATTACCAATACTATAGAGGACTATCGCATTCATCGTGGTGAACGACTTGTTGGACGATTAAATCCTTCTGAAGAGACTCTTGTTACCTCCTCTGAATCAACCGCTGGGCCTTCTCACGGTGTAGTAGGCCAAGATCCTTTTTGGTCGGGTGATTTCCAACGAGTTCTTTTTGGTACGGAATCCTCTCCTGTCTACGAAATCAACCCTCCTGTGTCTCCTGGACCAGAGACTACCACTTATCATTTTGTTCTTCCTCCCGAGATGGCCCATCCCACGAATACTACGAGTGTCCAAACCGAGATTCCTGCAACTACTCTTGCCCCTATCAATACCCAGTGAACTCCTGAGGTTAACCCAAATTTACCCCTTGGTTACCATGCGTTGAATCCTTTGTTGAATGTTCCTCATCCAACACCTCCACAAACCCCAGCCAGTTCACCAGGTGGTCCTCAGTTTCCTGGGCATCCTATTCCCAGTTTCATCGCGACACTCCCTCCGTTTCCTACTGAAAATCCTAATGCTAGTAGCACTATCCCGACTGTTGCACCAAACTTGCACATTCATGTTGGTGGACAGGGTGGTACGGTTACTTTTCCTCTTCCCGAACACAACGTAGTCACTGCACAACCGATGGTTGGCACACAACTTCCGGGTGGAACTATACCCACAGCAGGGGGTCCAACCTCACCCTTTGGACAAAATATACCTCCTGAATTGGCCCAGTATTGGACTCAACTTTTACAAAAATTTCCTCAGAGTGCTGGGGGGAAGCAAGCTGTCCCTACAGTTGGCCAACCTTATCCAGGGGTAACTAATCCTATTTGGGGAACGAATCAGACTACTCAACCCCAAATCCCTGCTCAGACCCAAGGTTATAATCCTTGGGGTTACTATCCTATTCGCCCACCACCGAATCAGCCAGGGACTTCCCTCTACGGGCAGTCTGCTTATGATCCTACTGGTTTTCCGACAGGGTTTCCACCCCAAAGACACCAGTACCCGCAAGTAAATCGACAGTTGTCGTTTCTTGCTACCTTGGACTTGCCAGATTTTTCTAGGATCCTGAATGATCCTATTCGTCACTCTCCTCAATGGCTTGCTATCCCTGCCAAACTTCCATCGGATATTCCGAAATTCGATGGCAAGTCGGGAGAGGACCCCAATAATCATGTCATGAATTTCCACTTATGGTGTTCGTCCAACTCTCTGATGGATGACTCCATTCGTCTTCGTCTTTTTCAACAAACCCTTACAGGGTCGGCTGCGAAGTGGTATATTGAACTGCCACGGGGTTTCTTTTCTGACTTCAACACCTTGGCCATGGCCTTTCTCACGCATTACCAGTTACCGATCCGTTATGATACTGGGACTGAGATCCTAACATCTTTCAAACAAACGAAAGGTACTCACATCTCAGATCATATACACGAGTGGAGGCGTAGAAGACGTCTCATCAAACTTGAACACCCTGATCAGTTACTGACAGAGTGGTTCACGAAATCTTTCATGAACGAGACTGGAAAAGACATTGCTATGGGCGGTGTTGTTACTGAAGAGCAGGCTATAAGTCGAGCTCAGTATCTTGATCTCGTTTATTTGCAAATGGGAACACTCTACGATTTACTGCCTGAACTACCTCGTCCTGGTACTTCCAGCACTTCTACTGCTCCAGCTGCCTCGCATGCAGCTGATGGTGTGATTGGTACTACTCATACCCACTCACATTCTGTATCAACTCCAACCCCTAATTCCACCTCTTCTAATGTTCAGAATGCCCCGTCTCTTGCTCCTCCCACCGGTAAAACCTCGGAAGTGAACACTGTTCAATCTACGCCGACCGGTAAAAATAAATCAAAGAAAGGGAGAGGCAAGAATAAGGGGGGTAAAAATAATAATCCAACCGAACAAACTACGAATGCTCCTGTTGAAGAGTGGGATAAGCGCAAACCGAGGTACCCTTGCCTTATCTGCGGTGACGATCACTATACCAAGGATTGTCCTCGACGTGCCGAAGTTTCTAAGTTCCTTCAGGGAACGCCAAAACCACCTACCCCGACAGTCTTGTCTCAACCTTTCCCGTCTCATCAACAGGCCTCGTTGGTCATCCATGACCAACCTTCTACTTCCACCACATCATATGTTTTGATGTGCACCGGTGATTCTAAGAAGAATGACGTTGCAATTGCAACTAGAACTAAAGACTGTACTCCTTCCAAGGAGAAGGTTGACGACTTACCTCCTGATTTGGTACCGGCCTCTCCACCGAATCCACCTACGAACAGTCCTCTTCATCTCGAAAGACCGAGTCTTGACACAGTCCTACGACCCCCTAAGGGTGTTGTTCGCAAGTCGACATTCAATCCTCATGCTTGTGCGGCCCAGAACTACAGTATTGTGGAGGATCTGGCCCAAGCACCTTCAACGATGTTTTCCCTTGAGGTCCTTCAGTCTTTCCCTGCACAACGAAGGGCCCTGTTGAAAGCTATAGGTGGAATTGACCCTACGGATTCGAATTTGATAGTCTTTGACTTGGACGAGCATGTTCGAAGGTTGCCCCCCCAGCTTGCTTTTCAGATACAAGTTATTGTCGCTGACAAGAGCATTTGTCGGACAGTTGTTGATGAGGGGGCCTCTACGTGTGTAATGTCTCTTACATGTTGGAAATCCATTGTCTCTCCTCCGTTAACGGAATCACAGAATACTCTGAAAGCCTTTAATGGCTCTGGTTTTAAGCCTTATGGCATTCTTTCCTTGTTGCCTGTCACTCTCGAAGGTAAGACCGTCCAAGTTGAAGTAGAGGTTTTCGATTCTCACTTAGATTATAATCTTCTTCTTGGTCGTAGCTGGGTAGATTCCATGCATGCTGTTGTGTCAACCCTTTTCCATGTCCTACGATTTCCTCACCAGGGCAGAGTGGTTACGGTTGATCAACTTTCCTTATTTAATTCTGATACTCACATGGGGAACGTACCGTTCATAGCTAAAACCCCACCGGGTTACGAGAATGTTGGCGTCGGTCTCTTGAAAGACTCTTCATTAATGGGTACTTTTACCATACCACCACCACCCGATATTCTACGCCCGTCAGTTGCTTCGATTAATATGATCTCCGTTGTACCTCATGAACTTCCCGCATCTTTTGACCCTTGGATAGTCCCTGATCCAGGAGATCATGCTCGTTTTGGCGACATTATGCCGTTAAGTCCGATTGAGTCTACTTATCACGCGATTCAATCGACAACCTCTTCTACATCCTCTCTGGAGGAGTTGTCTCCGGATCCTTTCCGTGTCGTCTTTCCCACTGACGAGATGATCATGTCCGTCATGGCCGATACGCCTTGGGACGATGGGCATCATCGTTCCATTCTGTTTTTAGAACAACACACTCTCGAGAATTATTAGCGGATTTCGACTCCATCGACCGTTGTTGTCACCATGACCGTTCTCGGATCTACACATGATGTGTTTGCGGAAGGGAACCTTAGTAATATTTCTCCTACGATTCCCATTGATATTTCAGTGAAACCTGGAATAGTTGAAAATGTTCATATTGGAGCTTCGTGTTCTCCGGAGGAAATTGTTACCTATACTGCTTTGTTTAAGGAATTTCGAGATGTTTTTGCCTGGAGTTATGAAGAGATGTCAGGTATCGACCCATCTATCGTTGTGCATGAGATCAAAATGTACCCTGGATTTAAACCAGTACGGCAGCGCCTCCGTCCTGTCCATCCACGTAAAGCGGCAGCCATTAAACTCGAGGTTGAAAAATTTCTTAAAGCCAGTTTTATTTACCCCGTGGCTTTGACAGAATGGGTTTCCAACCCTGTACCGATCGATAAGAAAGGTGGTAGTATATGTGTCTATGTCGATTATCGGGATATTAACAAAGCCTGTCCTAAGGACAAATTTCCGACCCCTTTTGTCGACCAGATCGTCGATGACTGTGCCGGTAGCGAAATCTTTTCCCTCATGGATAGATTTTTCGGCTATAATCAGATTAACATTGCTCCTGAGGACCAACATAAAACTGCTTTTATTTGTCCTTGGGGTACTTTCACCTACAGAAAACTTTCGTTCGGTCTGAAGAACATCGGTGCCACATTTCAACGTGCGATGTCTTATGCGTTTCATGATATTAAGCATATCGTTCAACCCTATTTGGACGATTTGCCGGCTCATTCCTTATGCCGAGTCGATCATCCTGATCACCTTCGAGCAATTTTCGTTCGTTGTCGATTCTATCGCATTCGCCTAAATCCACACAAGTGTGTCTTTTGCGTAGAGTCCAGCCGTCTTCTCGGTTTCATTGTTTCACGTCAGGGAATCCGGGTAGATCCTATCAAGGTTGAGGCGATCCTCAATCTTCCTCCTCCTTCTTCACTACGCCAGCTACAAAGTTTGCAGGGGAAAGAAAACTTTCTTCGTCGTTTCGTCCCGAATTATGCCGAGATTACCCGTGGTTTCACACGTCTTTTGAAGAAAGGTTCAGAGTTTCGTTGGGATAAAATTGCAAATAACGCTTTTGAAGCCCTGAAGTTATCCCTCACGAAGGCTCCACTCCTTTTCCCTCCTGATTATAGTAGGGATTACTTTCTTTATCTAGCTGCTTCCGAGTATACCATCGGCATGGTCCTGGTTCAAGAGGATTATAACCATGATGAACATGTTATATATTATTTGAGTAGAAGTCTATCATCGACGGAAGTCAAGTACCAACATGTTGAGAAACTGGCTTTGGCTTCTGTTCAAGAAGTTCAACGTTTTCGTCATTATATTCTATCCAGAAAAACCACCGTGATTTCTAATTGCAACCCCATGCAACATATATTGACACGTCAATTTCTAGGGGGCAAGTACTCCAGGTGGATTGTTATTCTCCAGGAGTTCGACTTGGAATTCAATCGCGCCACGTCGAAGAAATCATTGGTTTTCGCTGAGTTAATTTGTGATTTCCCCCACTCTGCCACGGAAAGTGTAGCAGTTGGTTCGTTACCTGACGAATCACTTTTCCTTATCAGTACTGATGATATTTGGTACGGGGATATCATTATATATCTCCAAACTCAAACTTTTCGGCCTTCCTTGTTTAGTAATGAACGACGTCGTGTACGCTATCAGGCTCGTCAGTATATTATCCTCGGCGATACTCTTTACCGTTGAGGCATTGACTCTATCTTTCGACGTTGTTTGACTTTTGATGAAGCTGAGAAAGCTTTGAATGACTGCCATTCAGGAGCATGTGATGGTCATATGTCTAGGTATGCTACTGCCCAGAAGATCTTACGTGCAGGATACTTTTGGCCTTCTCTATTTAATGACTGCATTACTGCTGTTCAGAAGTGTCATGCCTGCCAGACCTATCAACAGAAGATTCGGTCGCATCCTACTCCCCTTCATCTTGTAGTCTCAGTAGGTCCTTTTGCTAAATGGGGCATTGATTTCATGACATGTCACCCTCACTCGGCCGGGGGGAATGGCTATATTATTGTAGCTGTTGATTATTTCAAAAAGTGGGCCGAGGCAATGCCGACATTCGATAATACTAGAAAGACTGCAGCATTATTTCTTTTCAACCATGTCATCACTCGTTTTGGTGTTCCTCAGGCTATCATTACCGATCACGGTAGTCATTTTCAGAATTATATGATGTTAGAACTTACAGAGAAGTTGGGCCTTCATCATGACAACTCAACACCTTATTATCCACAGGCTAATGGCCAGGTCGAAGCTATAAATAAGGTTCTTATAAATATGATTCGACATATGATAGGAATACATAAGACTAGCTGGCACACGATGTTGTTTTCAGCATTGTCGGCGTATCAGACCTCTATT
This sequence comes from Picea engelmannii, assembly GCA_009831015.1. NCBI lineage: Eukaryota > Viridiplantae > Streptophyta > Pinopsida > Pinales > Pinaceae > Picea > Picea engelmannii. Next base: position 397,262 of record ML785059.1, read on the forward strand.
AAATCCGCCACGGGATTTACACCCTTTCGTTTAGTTTATGGCATGGAATCCATTCTGCCCATAGAATGCGAAATACCTTCTTTGAAGCTAGCTGTAGAGCTCTTACCCAATACTTATGCAAAAGAGGAACGTCTGTTGTATTTGATGCGATTAGACGAGACCCAACGTGAAGCCACTTTAGTGATAGAAGCCCAAAAGAAACACGTTAAGGCACAATATGAAAAGCATGTCAAGCCTCGTGTTTTCTCTGAAGGTGATCTTGTTCTTCTATATGAACAAGATAAAGATGTCCTAGGAGCTGGGAAATTTGAACCTATGTGGCGTGGTCCCTATATTGTCAGCAAAGTGTTGGAAAAAGGAGCGTATGAACTAGTGGATTATGATGGTGTGCCTTTGAGTGAACCCAGGAATGGGTTGTACTTAAAGAAGTACTATGCATAAGTTATTTGTGCGTGAGTACTTGTATTTTATGTATCATACTACGTGTGTGTGTTTCTTTAATTTTGCCTTTGACGTTATCTGGTCTCTGCCCTTACGTGACGTTGTGTTTGATTTCCAGATGTCGGAGTATTTGCTACCGTATATTGGCTTCACCGACGGTGCTAGCCGTATTACTCGGAACCTAGCTTCCGCTGCTTGGGCAATCTATGCCCCGACAAACGAACTCATATCTCTACGAAGTATATGTCTTGGCCGAGCAACCAACAATATCGCAGAGTATAGCGCCGTGGTTGAACTTTTGGTTGATGCTATCTCTCTGGGAATTCGTCATTTGGTTGTGCGACTTGACTCGCAGCTTGTAGTACTACAACTCAGTAATGTATATTCTATTCGAAGTCCTACTTTATTAAGGGTATATTTGTGGATTCGCCTCTTGGAAAGGTACTTTGATCACATAGAATACCAACACATTCCTAGATGTCTTAATACATTGACAGATGCTTTAGCTAATTATGTATTGGAAAGGCACTTAAATCATTTATAAATCAAACACATTAAGATGTACACAATGTAAAGTGAGCCGGGAGAAACCATGTATATATATATAACGATCAAAGTTTGTTTTTTACAAAATATTTGTCCAAAGACCAAAATATCAAAAATGGAAGCTCATGGCTTCTACAAAATGACATCACTAATGATGCTCACGGTAACAGACTAAGGTCCTAGCTACTCTACGGAGAAGTCGACCCATAGAGGCCGAGACTCCCACAGTGTGACGCTGATCGCGTTGGGGAATCTCCTCCAGGGGCATCTCTGGAACATCTGCCATAAGGCCCTCTAAGTTCTACTCCACTGTCAAATAGTCCTCGACGTACTGTGGAACTGCTACTGCTGCCTCTCCTCGACTCTGAATGGGAGAACTACCAGCAGGTCTATATGCTCCGACGTCTATGTTATCAACAACATTTTGGTGTTAGTCTTCAGATTAATCTATAACCAAAAAACATTTAAATATATAAAAAATACAAAAACATTTAAAAAATTAAAATTGGTGTACTTCTTACCGAGGTTCCCCCACTGTGCATCCTCAGGCAATGCAAGGTCAGGATCACCACGGAAATCTAAGCCAGCATATGCGTAATCCTCTATCATCAACACCTGACCTTGAAGCCAGTCGAAGAAATGATTGTCATACCTGACGATAGGCCCTGCCACATGTTGGGCCATGAGCTGGCACCATCGTAACATCCTTGGGTCCCTGGGACCTGGAAACTGCCAATCTTCCTGAAGCCTAAACATCGGGACCCTCTCGCAGAAGAAGGATACCAAAAGAGATCCATACCCAAACTGTTTTAGATCTCCACGCCTGCATTTGGTCAGTTGTTTCTTGAGATTGCATAGAACGACATCAACCCAGTTGAAGACCCGGGGCTCAGTACACTCGATGGCATACTGAAAGTAGCTCTACAGAGCCATATGTGGGGCTGCACTTCCTGCCATCTGAGCGATAGTAAAGAGAATGGTACGAAGAGTTATATCAGTCACTCCCCAAATGACTACCTTCCCTTTCTGACGTTCAACCTCAGGCACGCAGTACTGCCTGCAATACTCGCTCATTTTCAGACCCCCCCTTCGGTTGCCGGTCCAATTGACATAGGATCCCCGTCTTGACAACCCAGTTAAGAAATAGATGTCCTCGATATCTATAGTCAAGGTGTGAGCTCCCACGTTGAAGACTTGTTGATCTGGGTCCCACATTCGGATCAAGTACTCTAACAATCGCACTTGGGCTCTCATGCCCGGGATTCGGAAATACTTCAGGAGACCGCAATCTCTTAAAGAGGCAATAGTTTGAAGATGATTTTCGGCATTGGTATTGTCTTCCTCGTGTTCCCGTTCTCTCCATTCGAGCACCATAATGATAGTTATTAACCTGCACGACAACCATATGAAGCTAGTTAGTAATCTTAAATATGGGAAAAATTGGTTTTATTGGCTAAACATTACACAAATTTTTGGGCGTTGCGCTGTTCGCAGGTGGCTTATAATGCACAGTGCGAACTTCTCGCACTCTACCTCAAGCCCACTTGCGAGAATGAGGACTTCTCGCAGGCCCCGTATGGGCAGCCTGCGAGAATCCTCCTTCACGCATAGGGTTCCAAAAACTAGCTTAAAACTTGAAATTTAACCAATTAAATCATGAATTTAAACCATGAAAAGCTAAGGAATGGCGAACTTACCAATCTGATCCAGACGGCTCGTGGAATGATGCCCCGAAGCTCCCGAAAATCGATGATGAAGGTAGAGGGTAAAATGGTAGTTTTTTTGCACCCAAATGGTAAAATGGTAAAATGGCATGGTAAAATATGTTATAAATTCACTTTTATTACTTTTTCACTATGTAAAAATAGGGTTTTTTATATTTGTTCATTGTTTAACCCTATTGGCTAATGAGAAAGTGAGTAAAATGATTTGCAAGTATGGAACATGAAGGGTATTGGATGATTTTTTCTATGGTGTGGTATATTTTTGATTGTTTTCGAGGGTTTTGATATAAAACCCCTGGGCGTTTTTATCCGTTCTTGCGCTTGTCGAAAAATTTAAGAACGTGTTCGAGCGTTGTTTTATCCCTTTTCCGGGCTCGTTGTGGTAACACGAAAAAGGAACCCCCCTGGAGTTATCTTTAAGCTCTTTTCAGACTCTCTAAATAGGAAAAGATTGCCGAGCGACCTTGCTATTTTCACGCTCGATAAAGTATTTGAAGTATGCGTCCTTCGAGTGATAGTTTAACCCTTTTTTGGTCTCGTTGGACTACTGTACGAAAAAGGAACTGAGAGAGTTCTCTTTTTAAGTGTTTTTCCAAACTCTATAATCTTGAAAAACCTCCGAGTTTACTATCTCTGGACTCGTTAAACAACCATTGACAGACCCGTAATGGGATCGAACCACTCCTTCCTAGGGTTCGTTAAAAATACTCCGAGGGACTCGTCCGAAGGATGAGCTTATATCAACAAGCATATGTGATCCTCTTCAAGCTTGCGTAAAAATAAAGAGGTACTTGCCAGAAATGGTGGGGGAAAATTTGGGAAAGGCATATGTTTCATCTTTACATTGATTGGCAGTACGTGTCGCTCTTGAACATGACACTCCCTATTCATCATTTGAAGCCGGTTTGGGTAATCCATTTGTCTCTCATTCGATTTGATAACAAGATCATTTCCTGTGTCGTCTTTGAGTCAATGCTGCCACATCATTGGTCGTGTCATTCATATGTTCAAGAGAAGTCCATCTGAAATCTACATTGAGTCGGCCATCTGCAGTTGTTTATTCCTTTCGTGTCGGCCTTCCCTATGTCCAAAGTCCAATTGCCACATACTCTGTTTCACTTTCAAACTCTGTTACTCATTTTGTGTCATTGATGGGGGATACATCAAGGCCCTCTTGTGATGAGTCTTGTTCTGTCGACATCAGCACATTATCCAGGATTAAGACTTAGAAATCATTCAGTACCTTGGAGCTTGCATGCCTCAATGGCAAGTTTCCTCGCTTTCGACAGTGGGTTTACATCATTGACCCCTGATTGAAAGATTATGTCGAATGTTCGACATCAGCTCATTTATTCACAATCGATGGATTGTACTTTAGTACCTTGGGAGTCATTGACATTAATGGTGATTTCCCTCGCACTTGTTAATGGTTGCATCAATGACCGGTAATCAAGTGGTTTCTGCCATGTTCGACTTTGACACATGTAATCACATGGTCAGATTCGTACTTTAGGCAATGAGATTGAAGACCCTGGATGTTATATTTATGATCCAGGTTGCGATGGAGTATGTATGATTTGCGACACATAGATCCACTGTGTATGTTTCATGGCTATGTCGTCTTGATTGAAAATTTGTCGCATAGATCCACAGTGTATTCAGGTGGCTATGCTATGTTATGACTGCATGGATCCACAGTGTATGATTAGTGGCCATGATCTTTGCTTATGATGTCATCAGTCTATGATCTGAGTATGGGAATGCCTACCTCAGAAGGGATACGTATTATATTCTGTCGATGCTTGGATGTTTGCAGGTTTTCGATTAGATGTGCTCTTCGCTCTTGGCACACACATGCAGCTTACAATAAGTCAGTATATAATGTGCTCAGTGGAACTAGATGTTACATACACCCCCTCTTGTTTTAAAATTCATCTCAAAGTTTGTATAATCTAATGATGAAATCAATAAACATATCCGACACAAATATATATGTCCAGTCTATCAAAAAAATAAAGAAATTGTTGACACATCTCATATGTGTCCTCCCATGTAGCCGAGTGTGGACTATAACTGTCCCACTGGACCTTGACCTAATCGACTATTCGACACTGTAGATGTCGAGTGTGATGGTCCATTATGTGGATCAACTCTGCCATGAGAGAACTCTTGTCCGACACCTGCAAATAACTCAAGTCAATGACATGTGACAGATCTAAAATTTAATGTCGTAAAATAGATACATGAAATACATCATGCATAACCCTCAAATAATCAGGCAAGGCTAGTTGGTATACCACGGGTCCTTTTCTTTCTACTACTTTGAAAGGTCCCACGAACCTAGGAGAGATATTAGGACCCTTTCCAAACTTGATCAAACTCTTATGGATCAATAACTGTGGTCAATACGATGCACATCAACATAACTCTTCTGCCGATATTGCACTTCTATAATCCTTTGTCTTATCGTTCACATATATTCTTCCATTTATTGGATCACTTCCGGTCCCACCATGACCCTATCCTCTATTTTATCCCAATTTAGACGCGTCTGACATGGTTGTCCGTAAAGAAACTCAAAAAATGGCATCCTAATCGAACTTTGGTAACTGTTGTTGTACATGAATTCTACCAATGGTAATAATTATTCCCAGTGTTTATGTTGATCCATTACATACATTCGCAACATATCCTCTAAAATCCGATTCATTCTTTCAGTTTCTCCATCTGTTTCGGGATGATATACTATACTGGAATTTAATTGTGTTCCCAAAGTGACATGGAAACTAGTACATAATCGTCCAGTAAACACTGATCCTTGATCATATATCATATTTCTTGGTACACCGTGCAATATCATAATCTCACTAAAAAAAACTCTAGCTATGTTTGAATCCTGATATGTCCTATGCACTGGAATAAAGTGTGCACTCTTCATCAGAGTGTCAACGACTACAAAAATCGAATCGTGTTTCCTTGTCGTCGGTGGAAATCCAACAAAAAAATCCATTTAAATGACTTCCCATTTCAATTCAGGAATCATGTGTGGCTATAAAAATCCTGCTGGAGGTCTATGCTCAACCTTCACTTGTTGAAATTTGAGACATCTTGCCACATAATTAACTATGTCAGTCTTCATTCCTTTCTAGAATAATAAAGGCTTAAGGTCTACCTTCATCTTCGTGACTTTAAGATGAGCCATGTATACTGCTCAATGAGCTTCATTTAAAATCAAACTTCTTAATTCGTCATTAGGTGGTACATAAATCCTGTTGTTATACCTCAACAATCTATCACTTTCAAATTAATAACCTTCATACCTCGGTGCCATCATGGTATTTTTTTCGGTATTATCCTTAACTTCTTTGTACCAATCTTCGTCAATATGTAATGTTAGAATATTTTCGTGAAGATTCGTGGTAAGCAGGATTACTGAGAATATGCCTGGTCTCTGACTCAACGCATCTAATACTATATTCACCATTCCTTTAATGTAGGTAATCTCAAAGTCGTATTCACTAAGTAGTTCTAGCCAATGCCTTTGTCGCGTGTTCAAGTCACTCAGAGTAAATATGTAATTTAAACCACTATGTTCCATTTTCATTTTGAATTTTCATCCAATAAGATAATTTCTCCAAAATATCAAGGCATATATAATCGCTAAAAACTCCAAATATTGTGTTGCATAATTCTCTTCATGCCTTCTTAATTTCCTTGAAATGTAAGCGATGACCATCTTGCATTAATACTCCATCTAAACCTTCCTTGGATGCCTCCGTGCATACAAAGAATTCCTTTTCCATATAAGTAAATTTTAGTATTGGTGTTGTCGTTAATAACTCCTTAAGTCTCTGAAATGCTTCTGTGCATTTCTTTGACCACACAAATTTCTTGTTTTGCTTCTGCAATTTAGTAATTAGATTTTATATCTATGAAAAAACTTCGATGAATCGTCGATAATAACCTTCCACTCCCATAAATATATGTACTTATTGTACGTTCGTTGGTGTTGGACATTCCATAATAGCTTCTACTTTTGCTGGATCCACATCGATTCCTTCTCCAGATATGATATGCCCCAAATAATGAATCTTCGTCTGGTAAAAAGAACACTTCGACAACTTCTCATACAAATTCTTTTCTCTTAGAAACTGTTAAACCAATCTCAAGTGTTCGTCGTGCTCTTCTTTTGTCCAAGAATAAATCATTATATTGTTAATGAATACTTGTACAAACTTGTCAAAGTATTCGTGAAATACCCCATTGATCAAACTCATAAATACACTCGGGGCATTCATTAATCCAAACGGTAAAACAATAAATTCATAGTGTTCGAATCTTGTCTTAAATGCGGTCTTAGGGATATATTCCTCTTTGATACATAACTGATGATATCCCAATCGCAAGTCAATCTTTGAAAACACAGTTTCTCCCTTCATTTGATCAAATAAATCATCAATTCTTGGCAAAGGATACTAGTTCTTAATCGTAGCTTTGTTCAATTGATGATAGTCAATGCAAATCCTCCATGATCCATCCTTCTTTCTCACAAAAATAACTGGCGCATCCCATGGTGATATGCTTGGACATATAAGTCCCAAATCCAACAACTCTTTCAATTTCATATTTAACTCTTGCAATTCTGGTGTTGAAATCTGGCAAGACATTCTTGCAATCTGTTCTATTCGAGGTTTTAAGCCTATGGTAAATTTCAATTCTCTTTCTAGTGGTAAACCTGGTATCTCTTAGGGGAAAATAAACACAAACTCTGACATTACAGGAATGTTTTCTAATCCTTCAGTGTCCCCCTTTTCATTAAGTGCTAAAATAGCATAAAACTTACATCCTTTACACATACTTTTTTGTAATTGTAGGGAATAAATAAATCTCAATGAAACTCCTTGGTTTCTTCCTACAATTACTCTACTCTGTCCCAAATCATCCATCAAAATTAACCATTTCATTTTGCAGTTAAGTATCACATCGTGTGATTCTAACCAGTCAATTCCAATCACTATATCGTAAGATCCCAAGATTGCAATATACAAGTTTACACTTGTCATGAAGTCACCCAAGTTAATGTTACAATCCTTAACCTTTCCTCCAAATTTTTTCTTGGCACCAGATGTCGTTTCCACATGTCTAAAATAATTTTGTTCAACTACCTTCACCTTAATTATTTTAAGCGCAACACTATATATAAAACTCTTAGTAGCTCCTAGATCTATCAAAACACTAAATTACTGATTAACTATCATACTTGAAGTCTCAACCACTGTAGACTGATGCTCAACCTGACGGTTATTCACTGTTGCATGAATCTTGTGGGCCTTTCCCAAGTATCCATCTGTCATAGGTCTCAATGATCCAATAGCTCTTTATTTCACAGTAGGACACTATCTCTGGTAATGTGGCTCTCCACATGTCCAACATCCATTCTTTGGTCCAGTGCTCCTAGTCCCATATGTAGAAGTTGTTGGCCTAGGAGTTTGTTGTACTGGTATGTTCTACAGACCAGATGTAAACAGTTTCTTCTGCTACGGAAAATGTTGTTGCTGCTATTGTGGTGCTTTGTAAGGAGTCCTCAAATGAGGAGTCTTCTAGTGCGGTGTCGAGAATACATGTCCTCTGGGTGTATTACGGTGCCCACAAGTTTGTCTAATTGGTGTTTGATGCTGCTGCGCTCTAGGTGGCGCTTGTCTAGAAGGAGTCTTTCCCTGACCCCCACTGTTTAGATCTTCCTCAACAATGAGGGCCTTTTGAACTTCGTCATGCAATGTCTGAGGCATCAAGATCCTCACCTTCACATGAATGTTGAAGTTGAGGCTGAACACAAACTTGTTAACTTTTAATTTCTCTGTGTTTAGTTGTGGAGCATATCTGAGTAGCTCCATGTACCTACCCTCATAATATGAAACTATACGAATACCCTATCATAAGGCTTTGAACTTATTAAGATGGTGCTCAATAAATTCATCGGAAATGTACCTCTCCCAGAATTGTTCCTTGAACAATTCCCATGACATGTCTTCAACGACCATGTTTAGTTGAGGTAAGAGTGTCTTCCACCAAATAAGTGCACTCCCTTTCAATTGAAATACCACCATGCAAAATTTCATGTTGGAGGTGTAATCACATAGTGCAAAGCACATCACCATGTTATCCAACCATGCCTTGGAGGCTAAGCTGTCCGTGGCACCCCAGAACTTGGGAAATTTTACCTTCTTGAGTTCTCTATGTATACTAATACTAACCACTGGAGGGCACTGTGAACCCTCACTGGGTTCATAATATCTACCTTCCTCCTGATCAAGGCAGATGGTTAATACCTCATGCATCCTTTGAAAGGATCTCATCATACCTACCACATCTCCCACTACAGCCTCCTCCTGGCCAATAGTCTACACATCTCCCAAGGGAGAGGATCCCTCTGGCATGGATGCACTCAGAGGAAGTGTACCCCTTCCTCTTGCACCCCACCGTCTACTCCTCCCACGTCCTCTAACCATGATATCTGCATGGGGAAAGAAAATTAAGTTGTATTAGTGATGCATATTTAACCATTAATATAAAACAATGGAAGGTGTAATGGGTCCATTGTCACAGAGTTGAAACCACTCTGATACCATATGTAATGATCTCTCCATTGAAAACACATAATAAGCGGTTACCAGGAAAAATAACGATATTTAAAAATAAAAACAAAAAAATAAAAAATAAAATAAAAAGAAGAAGAAGAAGAAGAAGAAGAAATGTACAATTTGTTAATTACATCAACAAGATAAATAGTATACAATGATAATAATAAGTAAATGATCCATGTTTAAACAACAACATTAATTTAACTCAGCTTCAACTTCACCATGAAGTCAAGATACAATACCATGTAATGTTAAAAGATCTAACAAGTGAATATCATAATCCTCAATCATACATGAGATAGAAATACAACAATATCTACCCGTCCAAACCTACCCTTCAAGGTTAGGACCTCTAAGACACATAATCAATGCTCAAGTCCAATATTCATCCGATTGATTTTGACCATTTAAGGTCTCGAGACTGGCGACTATTCTGAGGTACAAGAAGGCATCTACTCCCAAGCCATCCTAGTCTATTATTCAAGAACTAAATTTATCTCATCATAATACATACATGCACAAAAGGTTTATCATTCACTACTAGATTTCACATTCAAGAATCTATCCCATTCTTATGTTTAATATCTATTTGGAAACATCAGGTCAATTACGATTTCGGGTAACCATTATTAACGCCAATAATCATTTGGCTATCTGGAATTACATAAGTAAAATCACCCAATCTATATATTCAATGAACTACTTAAGAACCACTCTCTACAACTTGTTTGGAGATACAACCATCTTAAAATTCAAATTGTACATATAAAATTTATTCTCCAAGGTTAAAGCAAGTCGTCTAAACTTCAAATCAATAAGAGTAAAGGATAGAAAATTTACTTATCAATCACAAGTGGTAAATAGATACTAAGGAAGGAGATCACTATGAATATAATCATAGTATGGTTATTCAATTTATTCAACAAATTAGTAATCAAATCTTAATTAATTAATTATTATATTTTATGCAATAATGTAACCATCCTCCTATACAGATCTACATGAGTAAGCATTTTAATAGGTAAAAATTAAATCAATTCATTCACACTTAAAATTTACATAGGACTTATCGATGTTATTGACCAACTGTAACATACTTTCTCATATCATTAAGTATGAGAGACATTTAAATTATTAAGTTCACTATTTAAGTCATGAATTTGATTCAATTAGAGTCTAAAACCGACATGTATGAGAGAGTTGGAAGTATAAATTTAGGTAACCCGATCCACAAGGTTCGCTAAGTCACGATTAATACCCTTACCCTAAGTCGCTAAGTCACATGTAATAGAGTAACTCAACTATTAATACCCTTACCCAAATGATTTAAATAAAAAAATTCTTAAAAACATGAAGCGAAGGATACGAGAAGGAAAGGAAGACTTTAACGACTATGTCACCAAGAAACTACCCATTTAAGTAATTAAGGAAGAGACGAATTGAATCCAACGAAGATATTATTCTTAGTTTAGACTCTTCTTAGAAAATCTTCTTGATATGAATTCAATTCGTAAACCAAAACTTTTACATCTGAAGAACAATAGAAATTTTTATTAATCAACCAATCCATTCTATCTCAAGGTCCAACCGTTTCTGTACATACATTTTTAAGGAAATTTCAATCAATTATCATACTGAAATAAGTCAATGACTTATTTTAGGATTGATGCTTCATATATATATTTTTCTTGTATAAATAATTCAACTATCATTGTGTACAATGTATAACATATTCATTTTTCCTACTATAAGGAAGATCGTCTATAATATAACAAAAATATTATTCCTCCATTCATCAAAAATATCATATATAACCACATATTTCAAAAGTTCAACATGATTCCATACATAATCAATTTACAATTAAGCTTCATTTAATAAAATATACAACCATGTACCGTAACAGTAAGACTTGATGAAATGTATATTTTAACTCCAACTTGAGAGCTTGCACTGCGTCCTTCTCCTTTCTTTCCAATCAAACAACTTCATCGGTACCTCCCAGCCAATGCTAGGGGTACTCTTCTTCCCCCTTATCCCCCCGATCCACAAAAGGGCCGCACACAAACAACAATGAACAAAATCACAAACTTGTCCTTGCAAGGAAGAGATTCCACTCTTTTCACAAGTTTGCAATCCCAACTCTCACAAGTAAAACTTAGTCAATAAAATTTTTGGTAGCATAACAATATTTCCCAAAAAATGAGATCCCTCTCCCTTCCTCTCCAATTCTTTTATAAGAAAATTCTCAATGACACATGTCCTCTCATGCATAATAAACCATTTTCAATAATTTAATTAATGATTATTCAACCACACCACTTGTCACATTCTCCCAAAGTTGCACAAGTAAATTCTCTTTTTATTTTATTTAAAAGGACATTTTCCCTCACACTCCCCAATTTGTTCCTATTTTTCCTCTCAATTGTCTCTTAGTTCCCCAATCCCTCATTTATTTTGTGTCCCATAACTAAATTTTAGTTTGAGTTGGATTAGGGGTTTTCTTTTAGTTAGGATTAGTGGTAGATTGACTCAAGATGATACTCTATGTGAACCACCTATTCTCTCATGTTTTAATTTTTTTATTATTTAAAAATCACTTTTATTATTTACATGGACACATGTTCATCTACCTAAACTTTAATTCTTATTTCTTCTTTCACTTAAATTGCTAGTATAATTCCCTTCATTCCCTTTTAATGTTTTAATTTAGCCAAACATATTAGACTAGACACTTGTTAGATTTCTTAGCTTATAATTTAATAATTAATTAAATATTCTGTTCTAACAAGGTCTAAACATTTTTATTATATTTTCTAGGCCATCTAGATTTTTTATTGACTCGTGATGCAGGCCCTCGCTCTCTTCGAGGGGCTTGTGCAACCTCCCGGTCTAGGATCGTTCAATAACTAGATTCAAATTGACTCTTCAGGCCCCTGCTAGACCCAACCTTATCCACAAGCCTCTAATTTCTTCCCCATGCTTGAAACAACGAACAAGGATCTTCACGATACCACATAATCCTCTGAGGGACCCTGTGCCAAGCTTATGGGCCAAATATGTTTACACTCGATGATTTCGGGCCTTTTCCTTCTCCAGGTATAGGTTTGAATTCACCTGAACCTATCGGGAACTTATCCTAGCTTCCCATGCATTCAATTTCGAATCTCAGGCTTTAACCCCTTTTTCCTTTGATGACAACTTCATGTGACCACAGGCTATGACCAGGCACCTACTCAAAGGGTGCTTCAAAGCTTCAGGATTTCTAACAGAGTGAACCTATGTCCTCCATGTGTCCCCTTGCCAATCGATGGTCCATGCTCTCCTTTAAGATCGACGAACCACAACAACTTAGGGCTCTGACGCTTCAATGACCCACAACAACTTCGGGTTCTGACGCTTTGACGAATTCCAAAAACCACCACGTGAATCCTCTGGAGTGACAACCCTTTGAAGTACGTGATCTGCTGACACTTGTCCACTTTCTATGGATGGCTTGGATGGACTTCAATGATCCTACCTTCGGGAGTTCTCGCTCCACCCTTTCTTCACTGTCCCTTCGGAGTGCACACTTATAGATTCCACGATCTGTCGCCATATGTCCTCTTGGATGATGGACGATCCCGATCTACTTCGGGACTTCGGTGATTCCCATATCCTATTCACTTAAAAAGGATTAAAGTCTGTGTACTTTACTTGGATGTGACAGTGTCGATCCTTCGTACTTAGATCTGATGACTGGGATATGCTCCCCTCCTCTACACGCTCCTTCTATTTGGATGTAGATATAACGATCTAGATCTCTCCTTGTAGCTGATCCAACAACTTTTGTCTCTCCTCCTCCTAAGCTTTTTCTTTCTCCCGAATTGGAAGATTTTTTAAGTATTCAAATATTTCGACCTTTGAATCTTCGCTTGCAAGCCTGACTACTTTGGGTCTTGACTTTGCTTTTGGGAACACTATCCCTCTTGAGATTTTAAATCGCTCAGTCTCCCAAGAGTCTCGACCCTCGGCTTTCCTTCCAAGGAATTTATGGTGCCCTCCTGGCAACCCAATGCTCTTCCTCTTGATCTTTTGAACTTGAAGCAAGTACACACCTCTGCGCACTCCTTTCTCTCAACTGAGCCTTCAGATGACATTAGACTTAGAAGGTTTTTCAAAAGATCTTCCTGCACATTATTATTGTCTTCTCAATTCACTCCTTGCAGAGCCTCTCCCTATAATCTAAGAAGTTGACTGTCTCCTTGAATTCACTCGTGCTCGCTCGATGCACTCCTTGCAAAGATTCTCCCCCAGAGTGTTCAATAACCCTGGTTCTCTAGAACTTCCCCATTACTTTAGATAAGTATTGGCCCTATGAACTCCTTGCACTTGCTCAAAGAAATCCTTGTTGAGATTACAGAGTGTTAAAAAACTCTGTAGTGTCTTCTCCTTGACACTCTTCTCTCTGAACTCGAAACAGAGTTCTCTTGTTCACTCCTTGCACCTGCTAAATTCCCACCTGACAAAGTTATATAGAGTGTTCAACAACTCTATCTTTTGTGCCTTCTCTGCATAGTTTCTCCTCCAATTTATTTAGTAACCTTGAGGCTCCTCTTCGAGATTGTGAATTATTCTGGTGTTCTCTCCTGGTACGTTCTTCTCTTAATTCAATGCATAATTCAGATACACACTCCTTGTGCTGGCTCATAGAGTTCTCATTACTCTGTCATGTACTCTTTTCACTTATCTTAAAGAACCCAAAACAACTCCACAAACTCACAACCAGATAGTGAATTCCATCTTCCTCCTACAGATGGAACCTATCACATACATCTACAACATAAATGAACACACAACAATCATTCGTAACACACTTAAACACACAAAAAAATCATAGGAAGGAAAAACTTCTCTTTGTATTAATACGAATGCATGATTACAATATGTGCAAGATCAGACTGCAACAGAGTCTCGACTCTTCTCCTTCTTCTCCTTAGCTTACAATGATTTTCTATCAACCTTTCAACAACCTTTGTTAGGATATACTACAATGATTTATACAAGAGGAGACTCATTGAGTCGTCTCTCCAAACTACACTATTGGTGTCTAATCACCATCAAAATGCTTATTTACTGAGGCTTATTACAATAAATGAAAATCTAGTCTGAATTGTATCTAGATCAACTTACCGTTAGCCATTAAAGGCGACCTTAACTACAGCCTGTACAAAGGCATCAAATTGGCTCTACTCAGCCTTACAAATTTTAATTGCTTTTAATTACATCGAATTTTTAAATTCAAGGGAAAAATGAGAGGGGCGATGCCTCTCTCCCTTTTTGAATGCACGTTGATGTGATGAATAGATGGCACATGCTTAGGTGGAAAGGATGTCCTTGCATCATACTCCACTGCTAGGAAAATCATGAGCTCCTCTTCTCCACTATTGAAATCCTCCTGGATCCCAAACTTCTCTTTGGAGTTGTCCACCTGCTCCTCTGGTATGTTGATATTGTTGCTACCCTGCTACTCTTGTAGGTTCTCTTCAACTCAACTTCTCCTTACTGATAACCTCCTGTGACTATTTCAACATCATCTCTCTAATATCCTCTATCACCTCTTCTAGTCGATCTGCTGGTTGGCTCCTCCTTTCATTCAGACTATCGTGTTGCACTTCATCTCACTAATCAAAGGGCATGTCAACCTGATCCCCCATGTTGTCTTCATCTCTTGTGGCACTAACTTTCCACTCTGCTGCAGACTCCAAGTCTATAGGCTCCTTACCGAGCTGCTTCTCAGCTACCTTCTCTGACAGGTTAGCTTCTTCCAGTTCTTCTACTGGTACATTCCCAACTTCCTCCAACTGCTCCTCATGCTGGCATACTCCTTCTCTTTGCATGACTATCTCTGGGAAACCTCCTTATGGTTTTGTATTGTTCAACAAATCCTCCAAAATCTCCAACTCTTTCTCCCATTGAGTGAGCATATTAACTGTATGCTCCTTTTTTTCTACTGGGGAAGACATCAATTTCTACTTTTTCTCCTCCTCCTCTATGAAAGTCACATCTGGATGTCCTTTCTCTTCTACTTCACCTGAAATTTGTGTCCTAGCCTCTGTTGGGCTAATTGGCATGAATATTTGAATTCCCCCAATAATCAAAACGCACCTCTGATCCTCCTCCATCAACACTCCTTGTTGATCTAAACTCCTAGCTGAGCTCTTGAGACTCTCAGACAGTCTCATTTTATCTCCCTTCCCACCTAACAATTTGGGATTTCACTCCTGCCCACCTGAAAGTCTATGAGATATTCATATGATATCCTCTCATTGCCCACTTGAAAATATGAATCTTCATATTTTCCCTCCTGGAAGTTTATGAGATCCTCCATTTATCTCATCTCATTACCCACTTGGGAATTTGAAAATTCATCTCTTCCTTCTTGGAATTTTATGAGATCAACCAATCTCACTTCCTCCTTACTAAGGTTCTCACTAACTTACGGTTCATAGATGCAAACAGTATCCTCTAATTTACTGATGTCTTCAATTTCCCTCAACCACCTCTTCACCACTTGGCGATTCCTCTTGGCAACCAACTCCTGGACATGCCATTTTACTTTCTGCTTCATGGGCCACTCGTACCTCCAATGTACCTGTGCCTCTTGCTGCATCTTCAACATTAGCCTATAGATATTTTCTCTAATATCCTCGAGCTCTTTTTCCATCTCTGTCTTGATTTTCTGCTGGAGGTCCTTGCCTTGACCATGCCTATGGCCTTCAGTAGCCATTTTTCTCCTCTACCTGCCCTCCTGACAAGTCTGCTAGTTACCTTGCAACTGAGAGCACCTCCATATTTTCCTATAGCTCACCTAGTTTTCTATTGATTGATGCAAACTTGCAAACAATCACACATAGAGAATCAATACTCTGTGGCCTCCTTCACCTACTATATACAGATAAAATTTAGATCTGATACCACTTGATGGTATTGGACATAACCTTTTTCTAGGCTTTGATACCACTTCATGTATCTGATACCACTAGATGTTATCAGACTACTTCCTTCTTTTACACAGAGAACAATTTGAGGCTCTGATACCACTTGATGGAGGCCCCCTCTCTCCGAGGGGCTTGCACGACCTCTTGGTCTAGGATCATTCAATAACTGGAGTCAGATTGACTCTTCGGGCCTTTGCTAGACCCACAAAACCTCATCCACAGGCCTCTAATTTCTTCCCCGTGCTCGAAACAATGAACGAGGATCTTTGTGATACCACATAATCCTTTGAGGGAACCTATGCCAAGATTATGGGCCAAATATGTTTACACCCGATGATTTTGGGCCTTTTCCTTCTCCTGGTACAGGTTTGAATTGACCTTAACCTCTCAGGTCCTTCTCCTAGCTTCTCGTGCCTTCAATTATGAATCTCAGGATTTAGCCCCTTTTTCCTCCAGTGACAACTGCATGTGACCGTGGGCTATGAATAGGTGCCTACTCAAAGGGTGCTTCAGATCTTTGGGCTCCAGGTATTTTCACTTCACGTTGTGCTCAATTATTTTGGAGGCATAATCCTCCGAAACCACATAAACAAGATCAAGCGTCCTCGTTCCTTGTTGAGATCTACAACTCAGTCTCCTCCTTCGACAATCTAGGCTTCGTCTGAATTTGCATGCACACTTCATAGATCCTCTGAAGTGGCTTTCTAACATAGTGAGCCTCTGTCCTCCACGTGTCCCCTTTCCAATCAATGATCCACGCTCTCCTTTAATATCGACGACTTGGGCTCCAACCCTTCGACGAATTCTGAACAACCACCACAAAAATCCTCCAGAGTGACAAACCTCTAGAGTACGCGATTTGTTGACACCTGTCCACTTCCGTTGGATGGCTTGGATGGACTCTAGCGCTCTGGCATTTGGGATTTCTCGCTCCACCCTTTCGACACTTTCCCTTTGGAGTGCACACTTTTGGATTCCATGATTTGTTACCATATGTCCTCCTGGATGATGGACAGTCCCGATCTACTTCAACACTTTGGGACTTCAATGAGTCTTCTCTCCTGTGCACTTAAAATGGATTAAAGTCCATGCACTTTACCTGGATCCGACAGTGTCGATCCTTCACACTCAGATCCGATGGCTGAGATCTTCTCTCCTCCTTTACACACTCCTTCTGTCTGGATGTAGATTTAACGGTCCATATCTCTCCTTGCAACTGATCCAACGACTATTGTGACTCTTCCTCCTGAGATTTTTCTTTCTTCTGAATTGGAAGAATTTGTAAGTATTCAAAGGTTTCATCCTTTGAATCTTCTCCTACAAGCACGACTACTTTGGGTCTCAACTTTGCTTCTAGGAACGCTGTCCCTCCTGAGCTTTCAACTTTCTTAGTCTCCTAAGGGTCTTGGCCCTCGACTTTCCTTCAAAGGAATTTATGGTGCCCTTCTGGCAACCCAATGCTCTTCCTCTTGATATTTTGAACTTGAAGCAAGTCCACACCTCTATGCACTCCTTGTGCTCAACTGAGGCTTCATACGACTTCAGACTTAGAAGGTTTTTCAGAATATATTCCTACACATTATTCGTTCTTGCTCAATGCACTCCTTGTAGAGCCTGTCCCTACAGTATAAGAATTTGACTGTGTCCTTTCACACTCTCATTCTCGCTCAATGCACTCCTTTCAGAGCTTCTCCCCATAGTGTTCAGTAACTCTGGTTCTCCAAACATTCCCCAATACTTAAGATAAGTATTGTCCCTGTGCACTCCTTGCACTTTCTCAAAGCACTCCTTGTTGAGATTAAAGAGTGTTCAACAACTTTGTAGTGTCTTCTCCTTGACACTCTTCTTTCTGAACTGAAAACAAAGTTCTCTTGTGCACTCCTTGCACCTACTAAATGCCCACATGGCAGAGTTCTACAGAGTGTTCAACAACTTTGTCTTTTGCGCCTTCTCTACACAATTTATCCTCCAAGGTGTTTAGTAACTTTGAGGCTTCTCTTCGAGATTGTGAATTATTCGGGTGTGCCCTCCGGGCATGTAATTATCTAAATTCGATGCTGAATTCAAATATGCACTCCTTTCACTGGCTCATAGAGTTATCAATACTCTATCATGCACTCTTTGTACTTAGCCTAAAGAACCCATAACAACTCAACAAACTCACAACTAGATAGTGAATTCTATCTTCCTCCTGTAGATGGAACCTATCACATATAGCTACAACATAAATGAACATAAAACAATCATTCGCAACACACATAACCACACATAAAACTCATAGGTAGGAAAAAAAATTCTTTGTATTAATATGAATGCATGATTACAATATGTGCAAGCTCGGACTACAATAGAGTCTCGGTTCTTCTTCTTCTTCTCCTTGGCTTACAATGATTTTCTATCAACCTTTCAGTAGCCTCTGCTGGGCATATGCTACAACGATTTATACAAGAGGAGACTCATTGAGTCTTCCCTCCAAATTACACTAGTGGTGTCTAATCACAATCAAAACGCCTATATACTGAGGCTTATTACAATAAATGAAAATCTAGTCGAAATCGGATCTGGATAAATGTACCTTCAACCATTAAATGTGACCTTAACTACAACCTATACAAAGGCATCAACTCATCTCTACTCAACCTTACAACATTTAATTTCTTTTAATTACATTGAATTTTTAAATTCAAGGGAAAAATGAGAGGGTTGGTGCCTCTCTCCCTTCTTGAATGCGTGATTATGTGTTGAATAGATGGCACATGCTTAGGTGGAAAGGATGCTCCTTCATAAACTCACATTTTGCTGACACATCATGCCCTTCAAGATGCACTTCCATGCTCCAAGGGTGCCACTCGCCTTTGACTAGTTTGGAAGTTTGTATGACACTTGGAGTCAACAATCCACTTGGTCCACCTTGTGAGAGACTAAGGGTTGTCTAAGGAATAAGGGTTCCACCTTATTGTGCACCCATTAGAATTCTTCGTGAGAGTCTATCTCATACTACCCTCACGACATCATACCTCTCGAACTAGGTAATCATTAACCTACAGTTCAAGTCACATCAGGAGTGATAGTAGGCTGTGATAGGGAAGATGCCACACCTCTCCCTTATTTTTCTGGTTTATGTGCATGACCCCTTTACTCCTTATGTGATTCGGATTAGCAAGCATCACCAAGATTTCATCCATTGATAATAACACTATCAATAATCCATATACATAACATCCATACTGAAATCATCATATAAATCATGTGTGTAAATAACTACTCAAACCAAAATACAAATCCACTCCCTGACTCATTCCAGAGTCCAAGGAAGTTCGTTGATGCCATCAAAATCTTCAACCTGTCAAGTTTTGTGCACACTCATAAAAACTCATCATAATACCTGTCAACATATACCTATAAAAATAACACATAAACTCAATGGTATCGCAACATAACTCATAATTAAAGCATAATCACAATGGTGTCCGCAAAGGGGCCACACACAAAAAACAAAGAACAAAATCACAAACTTGTCCTTGCAAGGAAGATCTTCCACTCTTTTCACAAGTTTGCAATCCCAACTCTCATAAGTAAAACTTAGTCAATAAATATTTTGGCAGCATAACAATACTTCCCAAAAAATGAGATCCCTCTCCCTTCCTCTCCAATTCTTTTATAGGAAAATTCTCAATGACACATGTCCTCTCATTCATAATAAACCATTTTTAATAATTTAATTAATAATTATTCAACCACACCACTTGTCACATTCTCCCAAAGTTGCACAAGTAAATTCTCTTTTTATGTTAGTCAAAAGGACATTTTCCCTCACACTCCCCAATTTGTTCCTATTTTTCCTCTTAATTGTCTCTTAGTTCCCCAATCCCTCATTTATTTTGTGTCCCATAACTAAATTTTAGTTTGAGTTGGATTATGAGTTTTCTTTTAGTTAGGATTAGTGGTAGATTGAATCAAGATGATACTCTATGTGAACCACCTATTCTCTCATGTTTTAATTTTTTTATTATTTAAAAATCACTTTTATTATTTACATGGACACATGTTCATCTACCTAAACTTTAATTCTTATTTCTTCTTTCACTTAAATTGCTAGTCTAATTTCATTCATTCCCTTTTAATGTTTTAATTTAGCCAAACATATTAGACTTAGACACTTGTTAGATTTCTTAGCTTATAATTTAATAATTAATTAAATATTATGTTCTAACAAGGTCTAAACATTTTTATTATATTTTCTAGGCCATCTAGATTTTTTATTAACTCATGATGCAGGCTCCCTCTCTTCGAGGGGCTTGTGCGACCTCCTGGTCTAGGATCGTTCAATAACTGGATTCACATCGACTCTTCGGGCCTCTTCTTTACCCACAAAACCTTATCCACAAGCCTCTAATTTCTTCCTCGTGCTTGAAACAATGAACGAGGATCTTCACGATACCACATAATACTTCGAGGGACCCTGTGCCAAGCTTATGGGCCAAATCTGTTTACACTCGATGATTTCGGGCCTTTTCCTTCTCCAGGTATAGGTTTGAATTCACTTGAACCTCTCGGGCACTTATCCTAGCTTCCTGTGCCATCAATTTAGAATCTCAGGCTTTAGCCCCTTTTTCCTTCGATGAAAAATGCATGTGACCATGGGCTATGACCAGGCACCTACTCAAAGGGTGCTTCAAAGCTTCAGGATTTCTAACAGAGTGAACTTCGTCCTCCATGTGTCCCCTTGCCAATCGATGGTCCATGCTCTCCTTTAAGATTGAAAAACCACAACAACTTAGGGCTCTGACGCTTCGACGACCCACAACAACTTTGGGCTCCGACACTTTGACAAATTCCAAACAACCACCATGCAAATCCTCCAGAGTGACAACCCTCCGAAGTATGTGATCTGCTGACACTTTTCCACTTTTGATGGATGGCTTGGAAGGACTTCGATGCTCCTACCTTCGGTAGTTCTCTCTCCACCCTTTATTCACTGTCCCTTCGTAGTGCACACTTCTATATTCCACGATCTATCACCACATGTCCTCCTGGATGATGGACGGTCCTGATCTACTTCGAGACTTCGGCGATTCCCATCTCCTATGCACTTAAAAAGGATTAAAGTCCATGCACTTTACTTGGATGTGACATTGTCAATCCTTCACGCTTAGATACGACGGCTGGGATATGATCCCCTCCTCTGCGTGCTCCTTCTGTCTGGATGTATATATAACAATCTAGATCTCTCCTTGCAGCTGATCCAACAACTGTTGTCTCTCCTCCTCTTGAGATTTTTCTTTCTCCCGAATTGGAAGAATTTTTAAGTATTCAAAGGTTTCGACCTTTGAATCTTCGCCTGTGAACCCGACTACTTTGGGTCTCAACTTCTCTTCTGGGAATGCTATCCCTCTTGAGATATCAACTTGCTCAGTGTCCTAAGGGTCTCGACCCTCGACTTTCCTTCCGAGGAATTTATGGTGCCCTCCTGGAAACCCATTGCTCTTCCTCTCGAGATTTTGAACTTGAAGCAAGTACACACCTCTGCGCACTCCTTGCGCTTGACTGAGCCTTCAAATGACATCAGGCTTAGAAGGTTTTTCAGAAGATCATCCTGCACATTATTTGTGCCTGCTCAATTCACTTTTTGCAGAGCTTCTCCCTACAATCTAAGAAGTTGACTATCTCCTTGCATACACTCATGCTCGCTTGATGCACTCCTTGCATAGATTCTCCCCCAGAGTGTTCAATAACCCTAGTTCTCTAGAACTTCCCCATTACTTCAGATAAGTATTGGCCTTGTGCACTCCTTGCACTTGCTCAAAGAAATCCTTGTTGAGATTACAAAGTGTTCAAAAACTTTGTAGTGTCTTCTCCTTGACACTCTTCTCTTTGAACTCGAAACAAAGTTCTCTTGTGCACTCCTTGCACTTGCTAAATTCCCACCTGACAAATTTATATAGAGTGTTCAACAACTCTGTCTTTTGTGCCTTCTCTGCACAGTTTCTCCTCCAAGTTATTCAGTAACCTTGAGGCTCCTCTTCGAGATTGTGAATTATTCTGGTGTTCTCTCCTAGTACGTTCTTCTCTGAATTCAATGCATAATTCAGATACACACTCCTTATGCTGGCTCATAGAGTTCTCATTACTCTGTCATGCACTCTTTTCACTTATCTTAAAGAACCCATAACAACTCAACAAACTCACAACCATATAGTGAATTCTATCTTCCTCTTGCAGATGGAACCTATCACATACATCTACAACATAAATGAACACACAACAATCATTCGTAACACACTTAAACACACAGAAAAATCATAGGAAGGAAAAAATTCTCTTTGTATTAATACGAATGCATGATCACAATATGTGCAAGATCAAACTACAATAGAGTCTTGACTCTTCTCCTTCTTCTCCTTATCTTACAATTATTTTCTATCAACCTTTCAACAACCTTTGCTGGGCATACGCTACAATGATTTATACAAGAGGAGACTCATTGAGTCTTCTCTTCAAACTACACTATTGGTGTCTAATCACCATCAAAATGCCTATTTACTGAGGCTTATTACAATAAATGAAAATCTAGTCTGAATCGTATCTAGATCAACTTACCATCAGCCATTAAATGTGACCTTAACTACAGCCTATATAAAGGCATCAAATCGGCTCTACTCATCCTTACAACATTTAATTGCTTTTAATTACATTGAATTTTTAAATTCAAGGGAAAAATGAGAGGGTCGATGCCTCTCTCCCTTATTGAATGCACGCTGATGTGATGAATAGCTAGCACATGCTTAGGTGGAAAGGATGTTCTTGCATCATACTCCATTGCTAGGAAAATCATGAGCTCCTCTTCTCCACTATTGAAATCCTCCTGGATCCCAAAATTCTCTCTGGAGCTGTCCACCTGCTCCTCTGGTATGTTGTTGTTGTTGTTGCCCTGCTACTCTTGCAGGTTCTCTTCGTCTCAACTTATCCTTGCTGACAACCTCCTATGATTATTTTAACATCATCTCTCTGATATCGTCTATCACCTCTTCCAGTCGATCTGCTGGTTGGCTCCTCCTTTCATTCAGAATGTCGTGTTGCACTTCATCTCGCTGATCAAAGGGCATGTCAACCTAATCCCCCATGCTGTCTTCATCTCTTGTGGCACTAACTTACCACTCTGTTGCAGACTCCAATTCTGCAGGCTCCTTATTGAGCTTCTTCTCAGCTTCCTCCTCTGACAGGTTAGCTTCTGCCAGTTCTTCTACTGGTGAATTCCCAACTTCCTCCAACTGCTCCTCATGCTGGCATACTCCTTCTCTTTGCATGACTATCTCTGGGAAACCTCCTTCTGGTTTTGGATTGTTCAAAAAATTCTCCAACATCTCCAACTCTTTATCCCACTGAGTGAGCATATTAACTGTATGCTCCTCTTTTTCTGCTGGGAAGACATCAATTTCTTCTCCTTCTCCTCCTCCTTTATGATAGTCACATCTAGATTTCCTTTCTCTTCTACTGCACTTGAAATTTGTGTCCTAGCCTGTGTTGGGCTAATTGGTAGGAATATTTTAATTCCCCCAATAATCAGAACACACCTCTAATCCTCCTCCATCAACACTCCTTGTTGATATGAACTCCTAGTTGAGTTCTTGAGACTCTTAGACAGTCTCATTTTATCTCCCTTCCCACCTGATAATTTGGGATTTCACTCCTACTCTTCTGGCAGTCTATGAGATATTCATATGATCTCCTCTCATTGCACACCTGAAAATATGAATCTTCATATTTTCCCTCCTAGAAGTTTATGAGATCCTCCATTGATCTCATCTCATTTCCCACTTGGGAATTTCAAAATTCATCTCTTCCCTCCTGGAATTTTATGAGATCAACCAATCTCACTTCCTCCTTACTAAGGTTCTCGCCAACTTCTAGTTCATAGATGCAAACCGTATCCTCTGATTTACTGATGTCTTCAATTTCCCTCAGCCACCTCTTCACCACTTGGCGATGCCTCTTGGAAACCAACTCATGGACATGCCATTTTACTTTCTGCTTCATGGGCCACTCGTACCTCCAATGTACCTATGCCTCCTATTGCATCTTCAACATTAGCCTATAGATATTTTCTCTAATATCCTCGAGCTCTTTGTCCATATCTATCTTGATTTCCTGCTGGAGGTCCTTGCCTTGACCATACCTATGGCCTTCAGTAGCCATTTTTCTCCTCTTCCTACCCTCCTAACAAGTCTGCTAGCTACCCTGCAACTGAGAGCACATACATCTTTTCCTATAGCTCACCTGGTTGTCTATTGACTGATGCAGACTTGCAAGCAATCACACACAGAGAATCAATACTCTGTCTCCTCCTTAACCTGCTATCTACAGATAAAATTTAGATCTGATACCACTTGATGGTATTGGACATAACCTTTTTCTAGGCTCTGATACCACTTCATGTATCTGATACCATTAGATGTTATCAGACTACTTCCTTCTTTTACACAGAGCACAATTTGAGGCTCTGATACCACTTGATGGAGGATCCCTCTCTTTGAGGGGCTTGCACAACCTCCTGGTCTAGGATCGTTCAATAAGTGGAGTTAGATCGACTCTCCAGGCCTCTGCTAGACCCACAAAACCTCATCCACAGGCCTCTAATTTATTCCCCGTGCTCGAAACAATGAACGAGGATATTTTCGATACCACATAATCCTCTGAGGGACGTTGTGCCAAGATTATGGGCCAAATATGTTTACACCCAATGATTTTGGGCCTTTTCCTTCTCCTGGTACAGGTTCAAATTCACTTGAACCTCTCGGGTACTTCTCCTAGCTTCTTGTGCCTTCAATTATGAATCTTAGGATTTAGCCCCTTTTTCCTCCTGTGACAACTGCATGTAACCATGAACTATGAAAAGGTGCCTACTCAAAGGGTTCTTCATATCTTCGATCTCTAGGTATTTTCACTTCACACTACGCTCAATTCTTTCCGAGGCACAATCCTGTGAAACCACATAAACAAGATCAAGGGTCCTCGTTCCTCGCTGAGATCAACAACTCAGTACCCTCCTTCGACAATCTGGGCTTCGTCTGAATTTGCATGCACACTTCACAGATCCTTTGAAGTGGATTTCTAACAGAGTGAACCTCTATCCTCCACGTGTCCCCTTTCCAATCGATAGTCCACGATCTCCTTTAATATCGACGACCCACAACAACTTCGGGCTCCAACGCTTCGACAAATTCTAAACAACCACCACACAAATCCTCCAGAGTGACAAACCTCCAGAGTACATGATATTTTGACACCTGTCCACTTCTGATGGATGGCTTGGATGGACTCTGGCACTTTGGCCTTCAGGAGTTCTCTCTCCACCCTTTCGACACTTTCCCTCCGGAGTGTACACTTTCGGATTCCACGATTTGTCATCATGTGTCCTCCTAGATGATGGATGACCCCAATCTACTTCGACACTTTGGGACTTCAATGAGTCCACTCTATTATGCACTTAAAAGGGATTAAAGTCCATGCACTTTACTTGGATTTGACGGTGTCGATCCTTCACGCTCAGATCCTATGGCTAAGATCTTCTCTCCTCCTTTGCGCGCTCCTTCTGTCTGGACATAGATCTAACGGTCCATATCTCTCCTTGCAACTGATCCAATGACTGTTGTCACTCCTCCTCCTGAGATTTTTCTTTCTTCTGAATTGGAAGAATTCGTAAGTATTCAAAGGTTTCAGTCTTTGAATCTTCTCTTGTGAGTGCGACTACTTTGGGTCTCGACTTCGCTTCTAGGAACGTTATCCCTCCTGAGCTTTCAACTTTCTTAGTCTCCTAAGGGTCTCGGCCCTCGACTTTCCTTCAAAGGAATTTATGGTGCCCTCCTGGCAACCCAATTCTCTTCCTCTTGAGATTTTGAACTTGAAGAAAGTCCACACCTCTATGCACTCCTTGCGCTCGACTGAGCCTTCAGATGACTTTAGACTTAGAAGGTTTTTCAGAATATATTCCTAAACATTATTTGTTCTTTCTCAATGCACTCCTTGTAGAGCCTCTCCCTACAATATAATAATTTGACTGTGTCCTTTCACACTCTCACACTCGCTCAATGCACTCCTTTCAGAGCTTCTCCCCATAGTGTTCAGTAACTCTGGTTCTCCAGAACTTCCCCAATACTTAAGATAAGTATTTTCCCTGTGCACTCCTTGCACTTTCTCAAAGCACTCCTCTCTGAGCTTAAAGAGTTTTCAACAACTCTGTAGTGTCTTCTCCTTGACACTCTTCTTTCTGAACTCAAAACAAAGTTCTCTTGTGCACTCCTTGCACCTGCTAAATGCCCACATGGAATATTTCTATAGAGTGTTCAACAACTCTATATTTTGCACCTTCTCTGCAAAGTTTATCCTCCAAGGTGTTCAGTAACCTTGAGGCTCCTCTTCGAGATTGTGAATTATTCGGGTGTGCCCTCCTGGCATGTAATTCTCTAAATTCAATGTCGAATTCAAATACGCACTCCTTGCATTGGCTCACAAAGTTATCAGTACTTTGTCATGCACTCTTTGTACTTAGCCTAAAGAACCCATAACAACTCAAAAAAATCACAACTAGATAGTGAATTCTATCTTCCTCCTGCAGATGGAACCTACCACATACAACTACAACATAAATGAACACACAACAATCATTCGTAACACACATAACCACACATAAAACTCATAGGTAGGAAAAATTTCACTTTGTATTAATATGAATGCATGATTACAATATGTGCAAGCTCGGACTGCAATAGAGTCTCGCATCTTCTCCTTCTTCTCCTTGGCTTACAATGATTTTCTATCAACCTTTTAGCAGCCTCTGTTGGGCATACGCTACAACGATTTATACAAGAGGAGACTCATTGAGTCTTCCCTCCAAATTACACTAGTGGTGTCTAATCACCATCAAAACGCCTATATATTGAGGCTTATTACAATAAATGAAAATCTAGTCCGAATAAGATCTAGATCAACGTACCTTCAACCATTAAAGGTGACCTTAACTACAACCTGTACAAACACATCAACTTGGCTCTACTCAGCCTTACAACATTTAATTTTTTTTAATTACATTGAATTTTTAAATTCAAGGGAAAAATGAGAGGGTTGGTGCCTCTCTCCCTTCTTGAATGCGTGATGATGTGTTGAATAGATGGCACATTCTTAGGTGGAAAGTATGCTCGTTCATAAACTTACAGTTTGTTGATGTGTCATGCCCTTCAAGATGCACTTCCATGCTCCAAGGGTGCCACTCGCCTTTGACTAGTTTGGAAGTTTGTATGACACTTGGAGTCAATAATCCACTTGGTCCACCTTGTGAGAGACTAAGGGTTGTCTAAGGAATAAGGATTCCACCTTATTGTGCACCCATTAGAATTCTTCGTGAGCGACTATCTCATACTACCCTCACGACATCATACCTCTCGAACTAGGTAATCATCAACCCACAGTTCAAGTCACATTGGGAGTGCTAGTAGGCTGTGATAGGGAAGATGCCACACCTCTCCCTCATTTTTCTAGTTTATGTGCATGACCCCTTTGTTGGAAGATCGGTTGTTGTCATTGATGTCAACCCTAGTCATGGGTTTTGGACCGCAAGATTGATAAAGGTATTTGGACATGAAGGACAATGCACATGCATATACAACATCCATGAATGGATAGTATACATCATTTTGTTTCTAGTAGTATGTGGCACGTCACGTGGATCCTCATGGTTTAGGAGAAATGAATTTTTGAAGATGACAAAGTGAATTAAAGAAGGATGTACATGTAGGCCCTGAAGATAATTAAAGAAAAGAATTACAAAATAAGAAAGTGTCAGGTCGAACCTAATGTTAAAAGGAAGTGACATAAATGGTATAAATAAACATAATTATACATTCATTTGATACAAGTCCAATTTCAAAGGAAATAAGAAGTAAAGAAGGCTGGATTTCAAGGGAGGATGAAGTCTTTTGGTGATGTGTTCTAAGGTATGTTATTTTCAGGTCATCCTACCATTTTTCCTATAACTTGTTTTCTAGAACTATTCAGATGGTGAAATCACTATGGTATTGAGAAGACATATCAAGGTACATTTGGTAAAAATTTCAGCTCTTGATTCACTATAATTATGGAGATACACTCTATGGAAGATAGGGTTTATGACCAGTCCTGAAGCTAGTCAATAAACAAGTGTTCTAGGTAAAACAGTCATAACTTCTTCATTGAGAATCCAAATGAAGTGGGACAAATTTCATTGGAAAGAGTATGGAATTTGGTTTCTTGTGTGTGAGTTTTAGAATCTGATGTTAATTATTGAGCACAGGGAATTCTTTGCAAGTTCACTCTCCTGAATAGACTAGAATTGAATAAAGTCTACCATTCTTTCTATAACCTCTTTTTGGGGAGAATTCAAGGAGTGAAAATTGGAGGAGTTTCAGAGAATACACTGAGTAATATTATCTACAGGATCAAAGTACTCCAATAATTGAAGAATTGCAGAAATTGAAGAAGTCTCAGGAAGCATTATCAGGTTCTATGTGATGATTGGTTGATGGTGATGATTTAATGTAAAGTTTTATTATCTCTCATA
>ML785059.1:428077-468642 GCA_009831015.1 Picea engelmannii
AAAAGGATTCTAAGGAAGAAAAAGTCCCAAAGACCAAAAATAAGGATGAAGTATTATTGAGTGCCACATGTTCAGGGGGAGCAGCCCCAAAGAAGAGAGTTACATTTTTCCATTAAACTCAGGGGGAGAAGCCCTAACCTTTGACATTGATGTCAAAGGGGGAGAGAAATTGGGATCATGATGATAGGGGGAGCATGAGTGTTCCATCAATGAAAAAGGGGGAGATTGTTGGAATATTGGTTGTTGTCATTGATGTCAACCCTAGTCATGGGTTTTGGACCACAAGATTGATAAAGGTATTTGGACATGAAGGACAATGCACATGAATATACAACACTCATGAATGAATAGTATACATCATGTTGTTTTCGGTGGTATGTGGCACGTCACGTGGATCCTCATGGTTGAGGAGAAATGAGTTTTTGAAGATGACAAAGTGAATTGAAGAAGGAAGTACATGTAGGCCCTGAAGATAATTAAAGAAAAGAATTACAAAATAAGAAAGTGTCAGGTCGGCCCTAATGTTAAAAGGAAGTGACATAAATGGTATAAATAAATATCATTATACATTCATTTGATACAAGTTGAATTTCATAGAAAATAAGAAGTAAAGAAGGCCGGATTTCAAGGGAGGATGAAGTATTTTGGTGATGTGTTCTAAGGTATGTTATTTTCAGTTCATCTTACCATTTTTTCCAGAATGATTCAGATGGTGAAATCGATATGGTATTGAGAAGACATATCAAGGTACCTCTGGTAAAAATTTCAGCTCTTGATTCTCTATAATTATGGAGATACACTCTGTGGAAGATAGAGTTTGTGACCAGTCCTGAAGCTAGTCAATAAACAGGTGTTCCGGGTAAAACAGTCATAACTTCTTCATCGAGAATCCAAATGAAGTGTGCCAAATTTCATTGAAAATAGTACAGACTTTAGTTTCTTTTGTGTGAGTTTTAGAATTGGATGTTAATTATTGAGCGCAGGGCATTCTATGCAAGTTCACTTTCCTGAATAGACCATAATTGAATAAAGTCTACCATTCTTTCTATAACCTGTTTTTGGGGAGGATTCAAGGAGTGAAAATTGGAGGAGTTTCAGAGAATACATTGCATAATATTATCTATAGGATCAGAGTACTCCAAGAATTGAAGAATTACAGAAATTGAAGAAGTCTCAGGAAGCATTATTGGGTTATATGTGATGATTGGTTGATGGTGATGATTTAATGTAAAGTTTTATTATCTCTCATATATTCTTGGGTGGAAGAAAGGGACAAGGATGGAGAGTTCAACTCTCTCTTGATATTGGAGGATTGCATCTTCCTCTTGGAGGTTTATCCCTCCCTTTACATTTGGAATATGTAGCTACCTTTGGAAGTCATTGCTTCCCTTAAACAACAACTATTGATTATTTCTCATATATTGTGCATGGTGTATTATGGTGTATTGGTGTAACTCTTATACTATTGTTCATTTCTCATTGGATATAGTTGAATGTTTAAGTATAAGTTGAATTTTTTTTTAAATTTCACTTGATACCAATTCACCCCCCTTTCAGTATCAACACCCTTTATTCCTTATGTGATTCAGATTAGGAAGCATCACCAAGATTTCATGCATTGACAATAACACTATCAATAATCCATATACATAACATCCATACTGAAATCATCATATAACTCAAGTGTGTAAATAACTACTCAAACCAAAATACAATTCCACTCCCTGACTCATTCCGGAGTCTAAGGAAGTTCGTTGATGCCATTAACATCTTCAACCTATCAAGTTTTGTGCACACTCATAAAAAATCATCATAATACTTGTCAACATATACCTGTAAAAATAACACATAAACTCAGTGGTATCACAACATAACTCATAATTAAAGCATAATCACAATGTATCATAACTGGATCACTTTCTCGCAAGTTTCCTCAAATAATAAGTCAGTATATAATGTGCTCAATGTAACTGGATGTTACAGAAGCATAGTTATCTAACTACCGAGAAAGAAAAATTCAATGGTAAAGAAGAGAATGGAAAAAAACCATGAAGAATGACACCTCACCTATGCAAGTTGGAATATAATAGAAATCATCAAGGTATGCAAATTATTTATGTATCATATATATAAATCTTATGATTTTTTTTCAGTGAATTTTGTTCAGTGCGGTACATAGGTATATTGATTAATTAGTGTTCATGTGATTTCGTTTATGTTTCATGAATGTTGTTAAGGTGCAAATGGGCTTCCATGAGGAATGAAAAGTTACCCCATACAATTCAGTAGGTTTCCCTACTATGAGGACCTACAAATAGTTCATCTGTTTAATAGAATGCATATCGGGAAGAATATAACCTAATTGTTATGGTGAATCTTAGATGGAATGACTACCAAAGAAATAATTGGAAATATTTGTAGTGACACCGAGGAAGCTAATCATGCATTGCAAAGTGAGATTATTAATTATAATGGTGATGGTCGAGAATAAAATATTATTCTTCCATGGTTATTGACATAGCAACAAAGAAATGTTGTAAAAGAGGTCATTTAGAGAATTAGGTTTCCAACGGGGTTTTCGTCAAATATACAAAATATATTAGCGAAAAAAGGTGATTTTGGTGGGGTTAAAACACATGACTGACATACATTCATTAATGTAATTATTAGGTATATTAACATATTGGTATACATATTTTTAGTAATATTTTTCTCTTATTTGGAAATAAATATTAATGATTTACTTTTTGTTACAGTATGTTCTACCTCTATCTCTCCCATACATCTTTGACAACAACATGAAACAAGTTATATATGATATTGGAAAATACATTAGGTAAGTAATGCAGTTTTATATGGAAAATGTTTCTTCAATGCTTTGTAGCATAACTTATTGACATATTGTGTTTTATCTGCAATTTTATATATGCCTTGATATTGTTCAAACCTGTTATTTTCTTGCATCGTTTGTATGTGGCTTTCATCTAAGGAAATCCATAAAGAAGATATAAGGTCTTGGAAGAGAAAAATTCCCAGACTAATGTGTGAAATGCAGAATTATATACCTCCAACATTTTTCAATGCACAAGAACACTACCTCATACACCAAGTTGAGGAGATTGAATTATGTGGACCAGTACACAGAAGGCCGATGTGGATGGTGGAGAGGCAGTTAAAGTCATTGAAGGATTTTGTTAGACAAAGAGCACATCATGAGGATTCTTGGTGGAGGGCTATATGGTATATCAATGCATGGTGTATATTAAGAAATATATTCCTAAATTAACATAAAATATGAATGTGCCTCACATTTGGCATCTCAACTCCATCAACAAATTTGAAGTGGAGGTCCTATTGGGGAAAGGTAGAATGAGGATCATGAAAGGTACTTAGATGTTGTAGATTTAATATATTATACATTTAATTTTTCAATTTTATATTATCATACTCATTCATTTATTTTTATTCCATCAACTATATTAAACTTTGTCAATGATAACTAATTCTTGATATTGAATTGTTATTTTTTCATATAGTTGGTTGAGAGTGGGATTCTCTACATTTATACATTACAAACAATATTGATTGGATGGAGTATTGGATAGAACAATGTGAAGAATACTATGATAGGTTATCATGGGAAGGGGTTAATAAGATTATTAAAACAGGGCATTGTTATTGACATGGATTTCCCGATCTTACGCAAAGGGAAATTGATTTAGCCTTTGGTTTAAAAGATAAAAAGGAAAGTATATTCACCCACATTTTTATAGTTATTTCCCGTTATATCAATGTATTTGGTTTGTTTATTTTTTGAAATATATATTTACTAAGTCCATATTATATGACGTTTACTAATTGACAATGCATTTTTTACTTGTTGTCCATGTTGCAGTTGAAACACCACAAGGCTATGTAGTGTAATGGTCGTAAATTTCATATCAAAAAGTTGGATGATAAGATGAAAGCCTTAGATTGCGGGATAAATATAGTGTTTAAGGTGACTAATGTTTCCTCTAGAAGTGACAGGAATCTAGAAGAAACTGAAAATATGTACTATGTGTATTGGAGGATATAATTCAGTGTGATTTTAATTCCTTTAAAATAGTTTTGTTTGAGGTCAAATGGTACAGGATATAGATGCACGAACGTGATCCTGAAATAAATTTTATTGAGCATGCTAATCGATTTACCATGGTTAATACAAGGGAATTTGAACTGAGTACAAAACCTTATGTTCTTCCAAGTCAATGTGAGAAAGTCTTTTACTCAGAGGTACTAGGTAAAGCAGGTTGGTCATACATTGTTAGATATTATCCAAGAGGAAGACCAACAAAGTATAATCATGTATAGGAAGAAGATAATCTTGAAGAAGATGATGATGATGTAGATGAGGAGTAGGTGGCGACATATGTGTCAGGTGAAGAATTCGAAGAAGTTGATCATCCAAATGTAGAATAAAATGTTCTCATTGATGATATCAATGATGATAGCGAAAATGACGTTGATGTTGATGTTGATATGAATGATCCTTTCAACATTATCGATTTTGAAGTAGATCATGATACAGATGTTGATTTGGATGAAGAAGAAGATTAATGATATTTAAATGTTTAAATGTACGAGGTAAGTGATTATATGTTTTCTATGATTTATTCTATTAATTCTATTTTTAGTATTTATATGATTTATTATTTTTTAAGTGTTTACTTATACATGTTGATTACGTTTTTTAAAGTTTTATGTTGTTTTTGTATATAGTGTGTTACATGTTCTTTGTTACATCAAATTAGCTATGGGGGAATAAAGAGTGATGTGAGGGTGGGGGGAATAATTAGAGCTTCCACCTTCACGTGGTTTCCCATGTTAAGTAGAGAATTAATTATTCTTGAAACCAAGAGAAGCTCATTTGAGTTTATTATATGCCAATTTGAGAAATTATATGTCAAGGTGAGGTGATGAGCATGTTCAAAATAATGGAAGTATGGTTCCTGAACAAACAACTTGCACACATAGAAACAAGACCAATCCATGAAAGAAGTCATGAAAATTTGCATTGTCGTTGGATTTTACCTTTAAAAATTGTAATTTTTTTGTTTTTGTTTTTTCGAATTGGCCCTGACGGTTTTCGGATATTCGACTACGAAGTATTGGTCATTGATTATTCTATGTCTAGGCGTCATATATTCTACGACAAACCATAAAAATGTTAACACAAGGAAACCATAAAATTTTTAATACAAATGAGTCATATAACACATGCATTGACAATATGGGAGGGTTTCTACACTCAAACATGACTTAAACAAACATTTCAACAATAAAATATTCTTTGCTTATTCTATCA
Organism: Picea engelmannii; assembly: GCA_009831015.1. Taxonomy (NCBI): domain Eukaryota; kingdom Viridiplantae; phylum Streptophyta; class Pinopsida; order Pinales; family Pinaceae; genus Picea; species Picea engelmannii. Next base: position 433,425 of record ML785059.1, read on the forward strand.
AAAGTGTTGGCACTGGGGCAGACCCAGGGTTCAACGCTACAACAACACACCAACAAAACCCTAACTACCGGTCCTTTCGGCAACACCTGCGAAGTAGATGAAGTCTCACTCGAGGTAGAGGCACAGGTGGTTGCAAGACTCAAGTGTCTACAACCTTAGCTGGGACACAGATTTGTGTTTATATTGCTTATAGAACACTTAGCATCAATTATTCATCAATGTTCAACCCTTATTATACTTCGCAGATAACACAGAGCATCGCAACGTTTACTTAGATCTAAGGTATTTTAGCACTTAGCAATAGAAAAATAGATCAGATCATGTAGATCAGCACTAAGCATATTTGTACATGTTAGATATAGAATTCACATATATCTAAGAAGCACCAAGCATAAGTAGATATATCTAAATATATCAAAGCACTTTGCAAAAGTAGGGACAACACATCAAGTCAAAGCACAAAGCATAACACACAGATTTACGTGGTTCACCCCCTTCCCTGGGGCTATGTCCACCAACTCTTCTTCTTTATTAGCGTCTCCAATTGGTTACAGGAACAAAGCCATCAAAAACCCTTCCTTGTATAGGACAAAATATCGGTGCAACTCACTAGATCCTTCTTCCTCGCGCTTACAGAACAAATCCTTCTATAACTTCTACAAAAACTTGCACTTAGCTCTGTAAACCTTCTACGGTCATGCACATAGCACTTACATAGACTATTAGCACTTAAATTACATCCCATATATACAATCATCTTCTACTAGATGCCTAGATGTTTATTTATACATTACAAAAGTGGGCCTAAACATGGGTAAACCCACGAGCTAACATCCCTTTCCCATTACATTGTCCCAAAACCCAAAAAGGGACCTGAAAGTGGGCTGAGATCCCTTAAACTCTGCTTCATCTGGCGCTCCATATTTGACAGGCTATCGAAGTCCCAAAAATGGTCAAATATGACCAAGTAACTTCAAAACTTGGTCAAGGGCCAACATGCCCCCAACACTCACCTGTGACTTGTCCCGAGTCACTCTGGTCTGAGCAATTCCGCCTTGAATGCCTCATGCTTGGCTCGAGCTGCTTTGAATTTCTGTAGTGTGACTGCCTCTTGCTCAGTGAAATCCTGGATGAGTGCATCACTGACTGGTCCCTCTAGGTGTTGTTCTGCTATACTCACAACTTGTTCAAGTTCTACTCCCTGGTTTTCAACTTCAGTGAACAGTTGGAATGCCTTTTCTTGCACTAGTTGAAGTTGTTGAGAGACTTCCATTACTTTACTCTTAAGCGTGTGTACCTGCTGATGGGCCGTGCATTGCTCTGGAAACCTATTCATTCTATCGACTAGTGATAAGGCCTTCAACTGCGCTTGTAACGTGTTTGTCTGTTGCTTTGCATGTTGGAGCTATGACTCTAATGCCTGTAACTCTGGATTTTTCGTGAGGTTTTTATACATCTGAGTGCTTCTGGAGCTTAGTTGCTTGTATTCCAATGCAAAGGCTTTTAATCGGTCAACTGCACTTTGGGAAGTTGCCTCTCTTAGATCTCTTATTTCTCGAGGAGTCTCCGACACAGTGCGAAGTTCCAGGTCTGTGATGCGCTGTTGAAGTTGTTGGATCACTCCTTCCAGTTGTGCCACCTACTATGGAACCTGTTCTTCTGTCTGGACTTTGATGACTATCATAGAGTGAATTTATCTGTGAACTTGTTCCTGTACTTCAAGTTTCTCTGTGAGAAAATGTTCCTTGTCTTGTTGTAGCACTGCTTTCTTGTCCTCCCACTTTGCTTGAAGAGCTATTTTTTCTTGTTCTATGTTACTGCGTTGTTCTAGTAGATCTTCATGTGCCTATGCCAAAGCTTGGGTGGCTTGCACTGTCTTTTCCTAAGCTCATCGAAGGCGAGCTTCAACTTTATCGGTTATCTGGTGAAATTATGCTGGCTCATCTCTTGGTTCTTCTTTTCCACTTGTTGAGGGCACAATAGAAACTGCGTGGCTCGATTGTAGTGCCTGCTGCACCTCTTGAAGTTCACCCTTGATTCGGATGAATACCTCCTCCTGCTTCGCTTCTTGATTTTCTGCGATCTCCAGTGAAGCGTCATTCAATGCAGCGACTAAGAAGTCGAAGTCATCTGTGGAGAGGGTAGTCTTAAACGTAGTCTTGGTGGCTTTATCTTTGTTCCAAGATGAAGGCTTTGGTGGGGTAACCTTCCTTTTCTTGGATGGATTCTCCTCCTCTCTAGGCGAAGTAACTTCGCCTTTGTTTTACTCATCTTCTGTTCCACCTGTCTCTCCACCATCATCTCCTTGTGTAGGTGAGATCGAAGTGGTCTTCGTCGATGTGCTATGGACATCATGCACTTCGTCATATTTCTTCATCTTGCTTGGTCCAGGTGTGTCCGACATAGTTTCAGTGCTATCCACATCGGACATATCTGCGGGATCCACTGGAACAAGGAGGTCCATTGACCATTCCTTGGTAATCTCCTCCAAGTCGTCTTTTGTCAACTTGTAATATGACTGGAGCTGCTAATTATGTTGATCAATGCGCATTGTAATATAGGTGAAGTGGCGGTCTGCTTTGAATTTCATTAAGGGTCTAAACCTATGAAGTGTGTTCAAGGTGATGCGCGGTGTAGACTGTATCACGATATTCAACTAGTTGTAATAGGCATAGAAGATGGCATTGGACTACCACTACTTTTTCATGTCACTGGAATACCACAGTGTACAGAACTTCATGGCCAATGGTTCGAAGGGTTCGATATCTAGGAAAGTGGTGCCTTTTGGTAGCTCCCAGGCAATGAAAGTGATCAGTATGAGAAGCCAACTAAAGTGGAACTCATACCCTTGGTCTTGTTCTTCTTTTCAATCAATATTTAGTTGATTGACAAGGTACTGTGCCCAATTCATCTGTAGTCCCTCTATGCACTTGCCTGTGAGGTCGACCATGAATCTGGTCACTTGCGTTGGTCTATTCTTACGAACTAGCTTGCCCGTGATCAACTAACAGGAAAGGCACACTGCGCCACTCTGGATAGAGGATACCTTGTAGCCTCGCGTGCCCTTCTCGACATCGCCATAAGTTTCTTTAATTCTCTGCACTAATGATCGGTCTGAGGTCTTTCCAGGATAGAACTCCTGTGGGTGAGGGCCTTGCATACTAAGCCATGTGATCTGATTGATCAAGGTCAGATCCACAGTGATGCATCGGTTCGACCATAGGTATCTGTCGTGATAGAATGATAGTAGTAACTTTACATATGCATTCACTTCCTGATGTCGTCTGAAGTGAGAAATATTCATCATGTTGAGCAGCGTGGACTACATGAGGTTTTGGGTCCATGACTGCGAGATGATCTTGTAATTATTGCCTTTAGTCTTGGTTAGATACTTGTGTGGGATGAGCATGTTGTAAGCCTTCCAGTCGCCAAGGTTGAAGTCATTAAACTTCAATGTTGTGATCTTATCTTGGTCGAGACGAGCTGCGCACAACCCTTTTGGAAGGTACACGGTGATCAAAGTATACTCGAAGTCTCGAGGGTCACTATCACGGTTGATGGCGCCACTGAGAGGTGGTAGGTAAGATGACAGAATGCACATAATCATCTTGGCGTTCTCAATGTCATCTCTATGCTTTGTTCTTGTCTATGTCGTGGTTCTATAAGTTCCTACTCCATGAGCAATTGAGTGAGAATCTTGGACTCCTCCTATTGATGATTCTTTCACACCTATAGACATCCTTCTTTTCGACATGAATCTCTCAGTCATTAAGTCAATCAAAAATTCTTCGACTACTTTCTCTGTGGTGCTCATCTCATCCGACATACAATCTCAGGGTCAATTATATCGGGTGTGGACTAAATTCAGAGATTGCAATGGAGGGTACGGGAACAAGGTGATGATCATAGTGAAAAATAATCTCAGGCTGTGGGCTCAAATTCTTAGTTAGCAAAAAGTATTCTTGGTGCGTGGCACAATGTACTAAGTAAGAAAGTTAGCAATGGTTTGATTGCAAGGGGTATGAGGTGTCATTAAATCATGTTCTGTTCGTTATGGCACGGTCCAATTATCTAGTGGTAAACCATCAATGCTTTTTGACCCGTTTGGAGCGTCAGTCAAATGGTTATATCGGCTTCCCAACTTCTATATTGCTTCACCTCGACGAAGTGGCCTCTATCGCTGGTCTGATATCTTGGTGAAGTTCAATTTTTGCAAGTTTTCTATCCTACGAGGTTCCCTCTGGAATATTTTGTAGCCTGTCGATCTTAGCTCTCTTTTCACTTAGCTTCCTATCCTTCTTTCCAGTGAGCTTCATCTTGATTATTCTCTTCCCATTCTGATTCTTATTTTCCTTGGACATAGTCACTTCATGTTGCTAAGATTCTCTCCTAAGACTCAGGAGTAATACTTCTTCTATATTTGAGACAGATACTGCAATCTTCTGTGAGTCCTCTAGTTCTCTTGTAAATTTGACATTTGGTCTTCGGGTGTCAAATAGCTTCGATTTGTTCTCCTATTCTTCAATCAACTACGCGATCCTTCTGGTCATGAAATCTGTTAACTCTTGTCTCTGCTATTGTAAAACCTTTTCTTCTTCCTTCTTTCTGGCTTGATCTCTCTCAATCCAAGGTTTTCCAAGTAACATAGTAAACGGGGTGTTATCCTCAATAAACTTGATAATCTAAAAATCTTCCTTTGTCGAAGTTCCATTAGCATTCATAGATATCTGAGTGAGCCTTCCACATAGGTTCACCAATTTTCCTCTGATTATCCCTATTCCTCTTAATAAAGGGATCATAGAAGGCCTTCCTATATCTTCCCAAGTTCTCTCTGGCATAATGTTCACTGGTGTTTCTTCATCAAAAACACAGTGAATGTCGAAGTCCCCTATTCTTACTTTGATGCATTCTTTTTCCTTAAAGATCTATGATAACCTAAAATGTCGGTGGTCCTTCAAGGTGTCTTTCATATGTAGTAATACCTTCTCGGATTATTTCTAGGGTTTGACTATTTCTGGATCTGCCTTAGGGTTTTCTTCACTCAGATTCATTCTTTCAAGCTTAGTAATCATTCTAGGGCAATCCAATACTTCGTGGTCCAAAGATTTGCAACATAGGCAACTAGATCTTCCACTAGGTCATTCCTTAGAAAGATGTCTCGGTCTTCTGCAACTGTAACATAGGGTTAATCCTCTCTTCCTTTTAAATCATCCCCAACCTCTTCTGTATTGTGCACTAGGATCATGGTAGCTAGCCTGCAAAAAATTCTTTCTAGGATCCTACATCCATTTGTTAGTCCAAACATTCTTTCTATGCATATGTATAACATATCTATTACTGCACATATCATATATATTCATATCAAGCTTTCTTTCATCTATCAGAGCCCTAGTTTTCAAGATAGGATAGAATCTATCAAACATACCTAGATCCATATTCTAGAAACAAAAAATTTCACTTATTTTACTTTTGCAGAGCATAAAGCTTCCAGATCTAAAAAATTTCGACTATTCTTACCTTTATCAGAGCACAGAGCTTACAGATCTTACCTCTTTTCTATAGATTTGACCTCTTTTCTTCAGAAACTTCCACTTTTACCTTTCTTAGAGAACAAAGTGTTCATATATCTCTTCTTTTCTTCAGATCTGGCCTTCTTTCTTTTAGCACAAAGCTTTTCAGATCAAGTGGAATACTACGTACTAGGGCACAAATCCTCACATAGAGCTTCCATAGTTTCATGATGAATCTTTGCACAACGCTTCCTCTTCCTCAGTTCCCAACAATCACAGTTTCAGATCCCAGTAACAGAACCATTTGTTGGAACAGGGGTAGACCCAGGGTTCAATGCTACAACAATGCACCAACAAAACCCTAACTACCGGCCCTTTCGGCAACACCTGCAAAGTAGATGAAGTCTCACCCGAGGTAGAGGCAGGGGTGGTTGCAGGACTCAAGTGTCTGCAACCTTAGCTGGGACACAAATCTATGATTATATTGCTTACAGAACACTTAGAATCGATTATTCATCAATATTCAACCCTTATTATACTTTGCAGATAGCACAAAGCATCACAACGTTTACTTATATCAAAGGTATTTTAGCACTTAGCAACAAAAAAACCAAATCCGATCCAGTAGATCAACACTAAGCATCTTTGTACATGTCATATCTAGCATTCACATATATCTAAGAAGCACCAAGCATAAGTATATCTATCTAAATATATCAAAGCACTTTGCAAAAGCAAGGACAACACATCAATTCAAAGCATTAAGAATAACACACATATTTACGTGGTTCACCCCCTTCCCTGGGGCTATGTCCACCAAATCTTCTTCTTTATTAGCGTATTCAATCGATTACAGGCACAAAGCCATCAAAAACCCTTCCTCTCATAGGACAAAAGATCCACGCATCTCGCTAGATCCTTCTTCCTTGCGCTTACAACACAAATCCTTCTATAACTTCTACAACAACTTGCACTTAGCTCTGTAAACCTTCTACAGTGATGCACAGAGCACTTACATAGACTATTAGCACTTATCTTACATCACATAGATACAATCCTCCTCTACTGGATGCCTAGATGTTTATTTATACATTACAAAAGTGGGCCTAAACATGGGTAAACCCACGAGTCGACATCCCTTTCCCATTACATTGTCCCAAAACCCAAAAAGGGACTCGAAAGTGGGCCGAGGTCCCTTGATCTCTGCTTCTTCTGGCGCTCCATCTTCAACAGGCTGTTGAAGTCCAAAAAATGGTCAAATATGACCAAGTAACTTCAAAACTTGGTTAAGGGACAACAAAAAGCCAAAAATAAGGCACGCCTGCTCATGTACTTGATCCCACTTATAACTGACATGTAAATGGGGCCAACATTGAAATTTTCTCAATTTGTACTTGTATGGACTGAAATTTGACATGGTTAGACTAAACACATACAATGACGATATGGGAGGGTTTCCAGACTCAAACATGACTCACAAAAACAATTTACAATCAAACAACAAACATATAGAATAAATAATGTGAATGGGGCCAATGTTGAATGTTTTCCAATTTGTGCTTGTATGGGATGAAATTTGACATGGTTATACTAGATGCATGAATTGATGGTATGGGAGGGTTGTTGGATGCAGACATGACTCACACAAACAATTCAACAATCAAAGAACAAGCCTATAGAATAATTAAAGTGAATGGGGCCAATGTTGAATTTTTTTCAATTTGTGATTTTATGGACTGGAATTTGACATGCTAGGACAACACACGTGCATTAACGATATGGGAGGGTTTCTGGACTCAAACATGACTCAAAAAAACAATTCGAAAATAAAATATTCTTTGGTTATTTGATCAAAACCCACCACATGTTGCAAGGTTAAGATAGGATATAACTCATGAAATTATCTTGTGTAATTCTTAATCCCTTATTTTTGAAACTATACACACTTCTTGACCTTCTTGAAGCAATATTCAAACATGGTAGGCTGCCATAATATTGCATGAATAATATTTTTTTTTATCTTGCTTCCTAAAAAATCTCCACCGTCAACCTCTCCATAATGGGATTCATGTATCAAGTGTTTAGGTTTTTTTTTATGGTTGAACACATCTTCTCAATATTCCATTCATACCTATTCTATATAGGTTCACTACTACTATCTTAGATCTTAATGATTTATGTGATAGGATTATTTACTTTTGAACATTCATTCCTTAGGATTCTTTAACATATTCAAGTGATATACCCTAAAGGAAAGTTAGCATTGGGGAAGTATCCTTCCATTTGTTTCTTCTCTACTCCATTCTCTATCCTACACAAGTGGTCTAGTCCTTGTTATAACCCTAATTTGCACCGGACATGCATACCTGGCATCAGGCCATCTCACTTGCCATTTTTTCCAAGCCACTACTGAACAACTCTTCTAAAAACCATCCTTTTGAAGGCATACATGCCCTGCACCACTGCTGCATGCATGTATATGCTAGCTAACCCATTACAACCTGTGTATATTGACAAAAGAACAAAAAATAGAAAGTTGCAGATGAAATATAGATTTCCAGGTAATTTCCTAAACTGTTTGACCACCCATAGCCGATCACTCAACCAGATAACTACCCTCTTCTAGCCTATAAAAGAAGAGGTAGGGGTCTCATTTGAAGAGAGGAAAATCATAGTAAATAAAATCTAATCATTTTTGTGTTCCCCTTGCCCTAATATTTTGCAAACATTTTTTGGAGAGAAGCATATGTAAAAGCAGTTGGAGCATAGTTGAAGAGGAGCCCAGGACTGGATTCGAGGAGCAGTGGCTGATCTCACTATTGTAAGTTACTTTTGTGAGGTTAATAAAAATAATTACTTTTCCTGTCCTGCCATATGAGGTGTTTAATATTCAAATATTGATTATATTTTGTTAGAATCTCTAACCCATTAGTTCATATATAAGATGCATGTTTGGAGTTTTTTGTTTTTCTGTTGGTGAATGTAGGTCAGCTTTGGGAGGAGACTTGCAGTCAAGGAGAAACTGAACATTAAAGGATTGACATCAAACGCAGAAGTCAAGGTAGAGTAACTTGATCCTTTTACCCTTGTGTTTACATATGAATAATGGGGGTTTATGATGGGATGATGGTAATAAGTAGGAGACTTTAAATGTCCATTTATGCATGCATTACAAAACCCTTAATGCTAGTCCATATGGGGATTTCCCACCCACAACAAAATTGGTGACCATACTGGGGAGGTTCTCTAGGGTTTTTGGGGATACTTTTTGGGTGTTTTAAATTGGTTTTATTACCATTTTTTCTGAGTTTCTATAAGAGTCTGATCTAGTAGGGATTCTGATCTTCCATACTAGTACTCCCTCCTTTCATTGTTTGACTGCTATTTTCTTTTTCGAGAAGTCAAAGAGGTATATGCGGATTTTACAAGGCCTGAACGCGTATATACGCACCCTACCTTTAGACAACCTGCGTACATATGCTGGTTGATGAAGTGTTAGTTGTGTGTCTGAGTTCGGTTTTTTTTTTTAAGAGAGGCAGTCATCCTCTTCCCTGTCGAAAGTGATCCTTCTCAGGGGTTTTCTGGATCTAGTTCTGGTATCCGTTGTTGCAGTCTGTAGCCTAGGTATACCCTCAGATTAGATTTTTTTTTTCATAGTTTCCTTGCATCTTTTTCTGTCAAAGTAATTTTTTGTGTCTTCAAGGGATTCTGGTTCTCAATACTAGTACTCCCTGCTGGTGCTTGATTTCTTGTTTTTCAATCCTTGAGGAGTTGCAGAGGTGCACACGGTCTATAGTGGGCCTAAACACGTGCACACACTCCCTGACCTTGCACAACCCACGTACATACGTTGGTTGTTGAATTGTCAGTAGCGTACCTGTTAAGAAAATTTTCTTGTAGAAGAGACATTCATCCTCTTCCCTGTTAGGATTCACACCTCTCAGGGATTTTCTTGATCTAGTATTGGTCTCTGTCATAGAAGTCTATAGCTTAGGTTTGATTACAACATAACCTTCTTTTTCATCAAAATTTTTTCCTCTGTTTTTCTTTAATAGAGTTTTTAGACAAGTTTGAGAGTTTGCTTCAATCAGCTTGTGTGGTATTGTCAGCAACTCCTTACAATCTATGTTTAGGCTAGAGGTCATTTCTTGGTCTTTACTTGTCATCATTTTTACCTTTTTTCTCTTTTTAAGCATTAAACAATAAATAAATGAAATCTCTTATTTTCTTCGTTTGGTTAAGTAGTTGGTTGCTTGCATTAATAATCAGGAAAAATACTGCTTTCATAAGTTCCTGGCTATTGACTTAGGAAAATAAGTAGATCATAGTCGAGCGATAGCTTGTTTTGAGTTTTCTGTTAAAATATCTTAGAAAAAAAAAAGTAGTATGAAAAGTTGGTTAAAGAGTCTAAATGTGAAAATCTGAATTTGTCAACAAGAAGTAATTTTGTTTCCAACTTTCTATTTGTTTTCCTCTTTGTCTCCCAAACACATCACTAGTTTCATGTCTGCTTCCTTTGAATTAAGACAACAACAAAAAATTAATGATTAATTAAAATCAACTAGACTTTATGTTTGTAGGGTCCATCAACTAACCTAGGCTAGAGCCTTGATTTATGATCGGAGAGGAAACTCTTCAAGGATACAAAGACAAAGATAAGAGTCTATGCTAGGGAGTGTTAAAAAGTTCAATATCATGAAATTTATCTGGGACCCCCCTCTAACACAAGGGATAAACATGAGGTCGCGTGCGGAAAGGTAGCGGAGATAACCCCTCCAAAGCCGGACCAAGCGTAGTGGGGAACGCATATAGAGGGCTTGTCTGGGATTCCGTTGATCACATTTTCCATAGAGCTTCATGGGTATTGAATCCATTTGAGGTCCTCAGTTGTCTTCCAAAACACTTTCTTTGGATACCCTTGATAGGTTTTGGGCTTGATACCCTGCTCATTCGGTCCACCCGACTGTCGACTGTACCCGCTTGGTGATTGTTCGTGTGCTAACAACCTAGTTGCCTTTATTTTAGGGACTTGCACAGGTGACTACCGGGGTATACCGCAGTATCTAGGACAGACATTGGGCCACACTTTGCAGAGTATACCCGGAGGATGCTTCCGTATTCGAGTTTCACTTGCACTAATAAGTTGCTCTAGTGTTGGTTGTTGTAACTGTTCTTCCAACTAGCTAGTGACTGTTTGTCTTATCTCATAGGAAATTTTTCTAGCGTGTGATGGTTTTTAAATGATTATAGAAATCCCTAGTGTGTCTTTGATCTTCTCACAGAGTGGAGGATCAGGAGCTCCACCGGTTTATCTCGAACCCCCACCACCACCGCTAAGGAGAAAACTAGACAAGCAAGGGTCTTTTGAGGCAGTTGGGTTACATGAAACTGTGCCCAACCCGTCTCCGAGAGAATAACATTCGATTTCAGAGGAACCAACCATATCAACCTATTAGCTCATTATCTCTTGGTCCATATGAACTTCCGATCACTAATCTATTAGCTCTAATCATCGTATAGGTTCATCCTTACGAGTGCCTAGTAGTGTCACAAGCAGCGATGGAAGAAAATGTTGCGATTTCTTCAGGGAATACTCATATTCCCTCTATGGCTGTCACTACAAGGGGTGTTCCACCTCCTAACCAACCATCGCTGGTCTAGGCCATAATGGTCTCGACTGCCTCTACCTCGGGCAATGGTCTGATTCCATCTATGACGGTGATCACTGCTCCGTTTACCCAGAGTACGATAGGCCCTCCGTTCTCATATGAGATGCCTGGTTTCGGTACAAGCCCTGTACTTTCCTACTCTACTCTACATACTTTAGGTCTCGGGGCAGGGAGCTCAAACACTTCTCTGAAAGGATCCGTGGGGGGCACTTCATATCCCTATAATGATTTCCCTTACTGAGGGGGTCATATATCTCCTTCATCCCCTTCACTCGGCGGTTCTCACCAACACTCCGTTGGGCCGAACATAAACCATAGTTCGTTTGGAGCGAGTAGTCAAGGACTTCCTTCTTATAACATGCCATTTGGTTCGACACCATTTTATTTGTTTGGCACATTTGGTAACGACGCTTTCTTGTCATATTCCATCTCGGCTGGGGGAAACCCCGGTTATGGACAACAAAATCCTATGCAGGGTACTATTCCTGCACAGGGGGAAAAATTAGGAATTCCTTCCTCACAAGGACCCTGGAATCCATGGTAGGGATCACTTCCCTTGTCAGGGATTTTGACTGGGGGCAACCCTTTCCATAGCCAATGGAACCCCAAGCAAGGCTCAACATCTATACCCGTTGGATCGGCAGGGGGAAACCCTTCCCAAAATCCTTGGAATGTGACGCAAGCCCAACCCTTTTCATCCTATTACGAGAGTCAACCGATGATGTCACAACAAGCACATAATCTGTACATTGGCCATGGCCATTGTTTTTACTAGAACCCTGGCCAAAAACCTAACTTTTCCTAACAACCTGATGCTAGCCAAACTCCAGGACCCTTTTTCCATGGTTATAATCAACAACCCAAACTACCATTTCTGGAAACTTTGCATTTGCCAGACTTGAAAAGGTTATTGAATGACCTCATCTGTCATGATATGCATTGGCCTCCTATGCAGACCAAGTTTCCTTTAGACATTCCAAAGTTCAAAGCTAAGCCTAATGAATATCCAGACAATCATGTGACTACCTTTCATCTTTGGTTCTCACCCAATTCATTGAAAGACGACTCCATCTAGTTGTGTTTGTTTCAACGCACTCTCATAGGGAGTGCCACGAAATGGTACATTGAGCTCGACTGCTTGAGATACTCTTCCTTTGGCGAATTGGCAATGGATTTCTTAAACCATTTCTAATTACTTGTGAGATACGATGTCGGCACTGAATTGCTGGCCAATTTTGAGCAGACAAAGGTAGATCATATCTCCGATCACATCCGAGAATGGAGATGCCGAAAGAGCTTGATAAAAGTCCCACCAACATTCCTGCTTGAGTGGTTCCTTAAGTCTTTGGTACCCTAGTTATCCAAAGACATCGCAACGTCGAGAGTTTTTTCTAAAGAAGATGCAATAATGAGAACTCAATAGCTAGAGTTGATTTACTCTTAGTCTGGTTTACTTTATGTTTTTTTTCCAGATGCACCACAGTCAATACTTGACAAGACCAGGCAAAGAGCAAGGCCACATGCCAATGGTATTGTTGGTTCAACACAAAAGAATCCCGCTGATCAGCTGTCAAAACAATTGCAACAATTATCGATACAGCAGAAAGAGGCTAGCCAGACCACTGGTTCGACTGCTCCCCCTACCCAAATGTCAGATGTACATAGTGTGAAATTGACCAACCCGAAGGCCACCCAACTGCCTGATGGAAAGAAGAAACAATGAAAGAAGGGTAAGGACGATAAGAAACCTACCGATAATGCTGGCGGGGGAAGGATTGAAAAGAAGAAGTCGAAGTATTCGTGTAACCTGTTCATGGAAGACCACCCGAATCACCAGTTCCCTTGGCTTGCGGAGGCCCAAAATTTATTGGTGTAGCAGCAGACTGATGTGTTAACAAACCCATTTCAACATGGGAAAAATTTAACTCAAGACTCTCCGAGCACGGACGGGGGTAGTCAAGGACCCCCTTCGTCTTCGAGTAATTCTTCATCTGCGAATGTGTATATTATGAAAGGTGATGCCTATATATCAACTAGAGCGCATGATTATGGAATTCCAAACACCTCTGAGAAGAGTAAAGAAGATGAAAACTCACCTCTTCCTCTCCAGATTGAGAAGACGTTGGGCGAAACAATGACACGCATCCCTAAAGGTGCATTCAAGAAATATTCTCACAATCCAAATACAAGGGCCACCCAGAATTAATCTGTGGTGGAGGATTTGTCTCAAACCCCTTGCATGATGTCTTCTTTGGAGGTCCTCCAGAGCTGCCCTTACCAGAGAAAGGCTCTGTTAGCCACTTTAGGATCTGCTGATACTTGTAATTTGGGTATGATCATTCTTGATACGACCAACTTAAAACCTCATCTCCCTTACCACGTATCATTTCAGATAGTAGTGGATTACCACATGAAAAATTTTACTCGGAATATTTTCTGCATGATGGTTGATGAGGGTGCCTCGACATGCGTGATGTATTTGGCATGTTGGAAGGCCATTTGCCAACCCATTTTGTCTCCGTCACCTACTCTTCTTACCGCATTTGACGGTCATTTTTTCCAACCACATGGCATCATCCCCTCTTTCCCCGTTTAGTTAGGAGGGAAGACCATGTGCATCAAGGTTGAAGTGGTCGATGCGTCTCCCGACTGCAATCTATTGTTAGGAAGGATTTGGACCTATGATATGCAAGAAGTGGTCACTACAGTTTTCTGGGTCTTGTTGTTTCCACACAAAGGTCGGATTGTGACCATTGATTAGTTGTCTTTTTCTCGTCCTCACCCTTCATCGTGGGCATCCATGGTCTCTATGATTGATAACCCTCAACCCGACATCATCAACATAGGGGTTGGTTTGTGCCCACCTTTGATGGGTACTTTCTATTACAAGCCTCCTTCCGACGATGTTGAGTTCATTTCAGACCAGCCTAAGGTTGAGATTTTTCAAGTCACGTTGTTTCGTATGACCTACTTTAATGATCCATGGACTCTTCCTTCCCCATCGACCACGATGGAAGGGACATGGCACCTTGGTATGGCCATGCCCTTGTCTGTGAAAGAAGTTGCGTACTCAATAGTCCAACAAGCTTCCACTGACCTCGATCTGACTCCTGCAAAGGAGTTAGATCCGATACTGGAGCCTACTTGGGCTCAAGGTTCCCTTGCCGATACTGATTCTTTCGACTTAGTCTTTCCTTTAGATGAAGCGATAATTGAAGTAATGACTAGTCCGTACAGACCCTGGGATGATCTCCATCACAGATCTTATTTCCTCCCTGATTTAAGAAGAATTGAAGCAAGAGAATTCACTTTGACTATGACTGGAGATAGGTCTTGTCTTATCAATCCCTTGGCTACACACATTATTTACACTGAGGGTAATATGGCAACCATCGCTGAAACAATACCTATTGATATCTCCAATACCTCTAGCGTTGTAGAGAATATTCTCGTCGGAGATGATTGTTCCCCTGAGGAGATTCTAATATACACAGATTTATTTAAAGAATTTTGCGACGTTTTTTCTTGGTCTTATGAGGAAATGCTAGGCATTGATCTAAGAATCGTTGAACATGAAATCATGACTCATCCTGATGCTAAGTCAGTCCCACAGAATCTTCATCCAGTCAATCCTAAGAAAGAAGTAACTATTAAGGATGAAGTAGAGAAACTGCTCAAAGAAGGTTTTATCTACCCCATCCATTTGACTCAATGGGTTTCAAATCCTATTCTAGTCGACAAAAATCAGGGTACAATTCACATGTGTACAAACTTTTGTGATTTGAACAAAGATTGTCCAAAGAATAATTTCCCCACACCATTTATTGACCAGATAATCGATGAATGTACAGGTTGCGAAGATTTTTCTTTCATGGATGGTTTTTCGAGATACAATCAGATACATATCGAACCCGAAGACAAACACAAAATCACTTTTATTTTTCCATGGGGTACATTCTCTTATCAGAAGATGCCTTTTGGCCTGAAAAATGTTGGAGCTACTTTTCAGTGCCCATGACTTTTTCTTTCCATGATCTCAAGCAAATAGTTGAGGCCTACCTTGATGATTTAGCATCATGATCTCGTAAGAGAGTTGATCATCCCACACACCTCCGACTTATCTTTGAGCGATGTCACTACTACTGGATTCGCTTGAATCCAAACAAATGCAATTTTTTCATAACATCAAGTCGTTTTCTAGGTTTCATATTTTTGACAATAGGGTCATGGTCGATCCTCTCAAAGTTGAGGCAATAGTTCAATTTCCTCCACCACGCACAATCCTTCAGCTTCAAAGTTTACAGGGCAAAGATAACTTTTTACGATGTTTCATTGAAAAATATGCCAAGATCACAAAGGGATTTATGTGTTTACTAAAGAAGGATGTTCCTTTTCATTGGGACGAAGCCACTCAATGCTCTTTCGAAGCGTTGAAACACACCCTCACCACTGCCCCTCTGCTTTAGCCACCCAATTATAATAAATATTTCTTATTATACTTGGCTTCAATAGAGTTGACCATTGATATGGTCTTGGTTCAAGAGGATCATTTACTCTCAGAATATGTGATTTATTACTTGAGTCAAGGCCTGGTTGGACCGGAACTCAATTATTCCCACATTGAAAAACTTGCGTCGAAAGCATTTCATGTTGTCCAATGGTTCCGTCATTATATATTGTTTCACAAGACCACCGTCATTGTCATTGTGAATCCGTTTCAGTACATGTTGACACGATGAGTAATTGGAAAAAATATCAGTAGATGGATAGTTGTCCTCCAGGAATTTGACTTAGATTTTGTTTTGGCGAAATCCAAAAATTCGATGGTCTTTGCGGAAATCATCTCAGAACTTCCAATTGAGTCAAGAGATGTTATGCCCGAAGAGTCGCCTATTAAAGGAGACATGTTTTTTATCGCGTCTTCAGACCCCTAGTATGGATATCTACTTGTCTATCTCCAGAATTTGAAGTGCCCCGCCTCTGCTTCTCATGATGAGCATCGCCATATACATCATCAGGCCAAGAACTATCTCATACTTGAGGACAGTTTGTATCATCGAGGTGTAGATTTCATCCTTCACCGATGTCTCGCTCATGAAGAAGAAGAAATCGTGCTTAATGATTTCCACACTGGAGCATGTGGTGGTCATGTGTCTGGGTTGGTAACAACCCAAAATATTCTATGAACTAGTTACTTTTGGCCAACATTAATCAAAGATTGTGTTGAATCAGTCAAGAAGTGCCACCAGTGTCAGATATTCTCTTGGAAGATGAGGGTGCATCCCACTCCCATGTTTCCCGTCATTATCGTTGGTCCCTTCACTAAGTGGGGGATTGATTACACTACATGCAACCCCCCTTCAGCAAGAGGGCACCGTTATATCATCGTAGCAGTAGACTACTTCACCAAGTTGGTCGAAGCTATGCCAACATTCAAAGATGATGGTGAGACCACAACTCTCTTTTTGTTTAACCATATTATAGAAAGGTTCGACATCCCGAGAGAGATTGTCACTGACCATGACAATCACTTTCATAACAAAATGATGTCAGAGTTAACATCAAAGCTTGGGTTGAGGCAAGAAAATTTGTCACCCTACTACCCACAAGCGAATGGTTAGGTGGATGTTGTAAATAAATATCTTAATACCATTCTACAACGAATGATCAATTCGACCAAGTCAAATTGGCATTTGATGTTATACTCGACATTATGGGCCTACCAAACATTTGTTAAGACTGCAACTAGTTTCTCACCTTTTCAACTCGTTTACGGGCTGGAATAAGTCTTTCCCATATGGCACAGACCTATCAGCCCTCGGGTCCGAGATCCACTCACAGGATCATTCTATATGCCCTTTGAGCCGGATCGGCTCTTTAGGATTCTCTGTTGGAACCCCCTTTCAAATGGATCCACAGGTTCTTTTTCGCAGTTCACGATTTCACGAGTTCATGAGTTGAAACTCCGACTCTTCCTCCTCCAATTCCGCGATATCCAAAATCACGATATGGCTATAGCTCTTACTCTGTCAGTGCCTTCCTCGCGTGATCGTCGGCTAGTCTTATCGTTGGCTCCTCTCGCCTCTCGCGTCTTCACGAGTTTCAATGTCGTGCCTTCGAGCTCTTACCTTACGAACTCCTGAGAAGCGAGAATTCAACGAAGTGCTGACTCCTTTCCTCTTGGCAACACGTGTCCACCTGTCTATTTTCTGGCCCCCCCCCTTTGTGGTAGCGTACATGTTAAGAAAATTTTCTTGTAGAAGAGACATTCATCCTCTTCCCTGTTAGGATTCGCACCTCTCAGGGATTTTCTTGATCTAGTATTGGTCTCTGTCATAGCAGTCTATAGCTTAGGTTTGATTACAACATAACCTTCTTTTTCATCAAAATTTTTTCCTCTGTTTTTCTTTAATAGAGTTTTTAGACAAGTTTGAGAGTTTGCTTCAATCAGCTTGTGTGGTATTGTCAGCAACTCCTTACGATCTATGTTTAGGCTAGAGGTCATTTCTTGGTCTTTACTTGTCATCATTTTTACCTTTTTTCTCTTTTTAAGCATTAAACAATAAATAAATAAAATCTCTTATTTTTTTTGTTTGGTTAAGTAGTTGGTTGCTTGCATTAATAATCAGGAAAAATACTGCTTTCATAAGTTCCTGGCTATTGACTTAGGAAAATAAGTAGATCATAGTCGAGCGAAAGCTTGTTTTGAGTTTTCTGTTAAAATATCTTAGAAAAAAAAAAGTAGTTTGAAAAGTTGGTTAAAGAGTCTAAATGTGAAAATATGAATTTGTCAACAAGAAGTAATTTTGTTTCCAACTTTCTATTTGTTTTCCTCTTTGTCTCCCAAACACATCACTGGTTTCATGTCCGCTTCCTTTGAATTAAGACAACCACAAAAAATTAACGATTAATTAAAATAAACTAGACTTTATGTTTGTAGGGTCCATCAACTAATCTAGGCTAGAGCCTTGATTTATGATCGGAGAGGAAACTCTTCAAGGATACAAAGACAAAGATAAGATTCTATGCTAGGGAGTGTTAAAAAGTTCAATATCATGAAATTTATCTGGGACCCCCCTCTAACACAAGGGCTAAACATGAGGTCACGTGCGGAAAGGTAGCGGAGATAACCCCTCCAAAGCCGGACCAAGCGTAGTGGGGAACGCATATAGAGGGCTTGTCTGGGATTCCGTTGATCACATTTTCCATAGAGCTTCATGGGTATTGAATCCATTTGAGGTCCTCAGTTGTCTTCCAAAACACTTTCTTTGGATACCCTTGATAGGTTTTGGGCTTGATACCCTGTTCATTCGGTCCACCCGACTGTCGACTATACCCGCTTGGTGATTGTTCACATGCTAACAACCTAGTTGCCTTTATTTTAGGGACTTGCACAGGTGACTACCGGGGTATACCATAGTATCTAGGACAGACATCGGGCCACGCTTTGCAGAGTATACCCGGAGGATGCTTCCGTATTCGAGTTTCACTTGCACTAATAAGTTGCTCTAGTGTTGGCTGTTGTAACTGTTCTTCCAACTAGCTAGTGACTGTTTGTCTTATCTCATAGGAAATTTTTCTAGCGTGTGATGGTTTTTAAATGATTATAGAAATCCCTAGTGTGTCTTTGATCTTCTCATAGAGTGCAGGATCAGGAGCTCCACCGGTTTATCTCGAACCCCCACCACCACCGCTAAGGAGAAACTAGACAAGCAAGGGTCTTTTGAGGCAGTTGGGTTACATGAAACTGTGCCCAACCCGTCTCCGAGAGAATAACATTCGATTTCGGAGGAACCAACCATATCAACCAATTATCACATTATCTCTTGGTCCATATGAACCTCCGATCACTAATCTATTAGCTCTAATCATCGTATAGGTTCATCCTTACGAGTGCCTAGTAGTGTCACAAGCAGCGATGGAAGAAAATGTTGCGACTTCTTCAGGGAATACTCATATTCCCTCTATGGTTGTCACTACAAGGGGTGTTCCACCTCCTAACCAACCATTGCTGGTCTAGGCCACTATGGTATCGACTGCCTCTACCTCGGTTAATGGTCTGATTCCATCTATGACGGTGATCACTGCTCCATTTACCCAGAGTGCGATAGGCCCTCCGTTCTCATATGAGATGCCTGGTTTCGGTACAAGCCCTGTACTTTCCTACTCTACTCTACATACTTTAGGTCTCGGGGCAGGGAGCTCAAACACTTCTCTGAAAGGATCCGTGGGGGGAACTTCATATCCCTATAATGATTTCCCTTACTGAGGGGGTCATATACCTCCTTCATCCCCTTCACTCGACGGTTCTCACCAACACTCCGTTGGGCCGAACATAAACCATAGTTCGTTTGGAGCGAGTAGTCAAGGACTTCCTTCTTATAACATGCCATTTGGTTTGACACCATTCTATTTGTTTGGCACATTTGGTAACAACGCTTTCTTGTCATCTTCCATCTCGGCTGGGGGCAGCCCCGATTATGGACAACAAAATCCTATGCAGGGTACTATTCCTGCACAGGGGGAAAACTTAGGAATTCCTTCCTCACAAGGACCCTGGAATCCATGGCAGGGATCACTTCCCTTGTCAGGGATTCTGACTGGGGGCAACCCTTTCCATAGCCAATGGAACCCCAAGCAAGGCTCAACATCTATGCCCGTTGGATCGGCAGGGGGAAACCCTTCCCAAAATCCTTGGAATGTGACGCAAGCCCAACCCTTTTTGTCCTATTACGAGAGTCAATCGATGATGTCACAACAAGCACATAATTTGTACATTGGTCATGGCCATGGTTTTTACTAGAACCCTGGCCAACAACCTAACTTTTCCTAGCAACCTGATGCTAGCCAAACTCCAGGACCCTTTTTCCATGGTTATAATGAACAACCCAAACTACCATTTCTGGAAACTTTGCATTTGCCAGACTTGACAAGGTTATTGAATGACCTCATCTGTCATGATATGCATTGGCCTCCAATGCGGACCAAGTTTCCTTTAGACATTCCAAAGTTCAAAGCTAAGCCTAATGAATATCCAGACAATCATGTGACTACCTTTCATCTTTGGTTCTTGCCCAATTCATTGAAAGACGACTCCATCTAGTTGTGTTTGTTTCAACGCACTCTCATAGGGAGTGCCACGAAATGGTACATTGAGCTCGACTGCTCGAGATACTCTTCCTTTGGCGAATTGGCAATGGATTTCTTAAACCATTTCTAATTACTTGTGAGATATGATGTCGGCACTGAATTGCTGGCCAATTTTGAGCAGACAAAGGTAGATCATATCTCCGATCACATCCGAGAATGGAGATGCCGAAAGAGTTTGATAAAAGTCCCACCAACATTCCTGCTTGAGTGGTTCCTTAAGTCTTTGGTACCCTAGTTATCCAAAGACATCGCAACGTCGGGAGTTTTTTCTAAAGAAGATGCAATAATGAGAACTCAATAGATAGAGTTGATTTACTCTTAGTCTGGTTTACTTTATGTTTTTTTTCCAGATGCACCACAGTCAATACTTGACAAGACCAGGCAAAGAGCGAGGCCACATGCCAATGGTATTGTTGGTTCAACACAAAAGAATCCCGCTGATCAGCTGTCAAAACAATTGCAACAATTATCGATACAGCAGAAAGAGGCCAGCCAGACCATGGTTCGACTGCTCCCCCTACCCAAATGTCAGATGTACATAGTGTGAAATTGACCAACCCGAAGGCCACCCAACTACCTGATGGAAAGAAGAAACAATGAAAGAAGGTTAAGGAGGATAAGAAACCTACCGATAATGCTGGCGGGGGAAGCATTGAAAAGAAGAAGTCGAAGTATTCGTGTAACCTGTTCATGGAAGACCACCCGAATCACCAGTTCCCTCGGCTTGCGGAGGCCCAAAATTTATTGGCATAGCAATAGACTGATGTGTTAACAAACCCATTTCAACATGGGAAAAATTTAACTCAAGACTCTCCGAGCATGGACGGGGGTAGTCAAGGACCCCCTCCGTCTTCGAGTAATTCTTCATCTGCGAATGTGTATATTATGAAAGGTGATGCCTATATATCAACTAGAGCGCATGATTATGGAATTCCAAACACCTCTGAGAAGAGTAAAGAAGACGAAAACTCACCTCTTCCTCTCCAGATTGAGAAGACGTTGGGCGAAACAATGACACGCATCCCTAAAGGTGCATTCAAGAAATATTCTCACAATCCAAATACAAGGGCCACCCGGAATTAATCTGTGGTGGAGGATTTGTCTCAAACCCCTTGCATGATGTCTTCTTTGGAGGTCCTCCAGAGCTGCCCTTACCAGAGAAAGGCTCTGTTAGCCACTTTAGGATCTGCTGATACTTGTAATTTGGGTATGATCCTTCTTGATACGACCAACTTAAAACCTCATCTCCCTTACCACGTATCATTTCAGATAGTAGTGGATTACCACACGAAAATTTTTACTCGGAATATTTTCTGCACGATGGTTGATGAGGGTGCCTCGACATGCATGATGTCTTTGGCATGTTGGAAGGCCATTTGCCAACGCATTTTGTCTCCGTCACCAACTCTTCTTACCGCATTCGACGTTCGTTTTTTCCAACCACATGGCATCATCCCCTCTTTCCCCGTGTAGTTAGGAGGGAAGACCATGTGCATCAAGGTTGAAGTGGTCGATGCATCTCTCAACTGCAATCTATTGTTAGGAAGGATTTGGACCTATGATATGCAAGAAGTGGTCACTACAGTTTTCTGGGTCTTGTTGTTTCCACACAAAGGCCAGATTGTGACCATTGATTAGTTGTCTTTTTCTCATCCTGACCCTTCATCGTGGGCATCCATGGTCTCGATGATTGATAACCCTCAACCCGACATCATCAACATAGGGGTTGGTTTGTGCCCACCTTTGATGGGTACTTTCTATTACAAGCCTCCTTCCGACGATGTTGAGTTCGTTTTAGACCAGCCTAAGGTTGAGATTTTTCAAGTCACGTTGTTTCGTATGACCTACTTTAATGATCCATGGACTCTTCCTTCCCCATCGACCACGATGGAAGGGACATGGCACCTTGGTATGGCCATGCCCTTGTCTATGGAAGAAGTTGTGTACTCAATAGTCCAACAAGCTTCCACTGACCTCGATCTGACTCCTGCAAAGGAGTTAGATCTGATACTAGAGCCTACTTGGGCTCAAGGTTCCCTTGCCGATACTGATTCTTTCGACTTAGTCTTGCCTTTATATTAAGCGATAATTGAAGTAATGACTAGTCCGTACATACCCTGGGATGATCTCCATCACAGATCTTATTTCCTCCCTGATTTAAGAAGAATTGAAGCAAGAGAATTCACTTTGACTATGACTGGAAATAGGTCTTGTCTTATCAATCCCTTGGCTACACACATTATTTACACTGAGGGTAATATGGCAACCATCGCTGAAAAACTACCTATTGATATCTCCAATACCTCTAGCGTTGTAGTGAATATTCTCATCGGAGATGATTGTTCCCCTGAGGAGATTCTAATATACACGGATTTATTTAAAGAATTTTGCGACGTTTTTTCTTGGTCTTACGAGGAAATGCTAGGCATTGATCTGAGAATCGTCGAACATGAAATCATGACTCATACTGATGCTAATTCAGTCCCACAGAAGCTTCATCCAGTCAATCCTAAGAAATAAGCAACTATTAAGGATGAAGTAGAGAAACTGCTCAAAGAAGGTTTTATCTACCCCATCCATTTGACTCAATGGGTTTCAAATCCTATTCTAGTCGACAAAAAGCAGGGTACAATTCACATGTGTACAAACTTTTGTGATTTGAACAAAGATTTTCCAAAGAATAATTTCCCCACACCATTTATTGACCAGATAATTGATGAATGCACAGGTTGCGAAGATTTTTCTTTCATGGTTGGTTTTTCGAGATACAATCAGATACATATTGAACCCGAAGACGAACACAAAATCACTTTTATTTGTCCATGGGGTACATTCTCTTATCAGAAGATGCCTTTTGGCCTGAAAAATGTTGGAGCTACTTTTCAGCGGGCCATGAATTTTTCTTTCCATGATCTCAAGCATATAGTTGAGGCCTACCTTGATGAGTTAGCATCATGATCTCGTAAGAGAGTTGATCATCCCACACACCTATGACTTATCTTTGAGCGATGTCACTACTACTGGATTCGTTTGAATCCAAACAAATGCAATTTTTTCATAACATCAAGTCATTTTCTAGGTTTCATAGTTTTGACAATAGGGTCATGGTCGATCCTCTCAAATTTGAGGCAATAGTTCAATTTCCTCCACCACGCACAATCCTTCAGCTTCAAAGTTTACAGGGGAAAGATAACATTTTACGACGTTTCATTGAAAAATATGCCAAGATCACAAAGGGATTTATGTGTTTACTAAAAAAGGATGTTCCTTTTCATTGGGGCGAAGCCACTCAATGCTCTTTCGAAGCGTTGAAACACACCCTCACCACTGCCCCTCTGCTTCGGTCACCCGATTATAATAAATATTTCTTATTATACTTGGCTGCAATAGAGTCGACCATTGATATGGTCTTGGTTCAAGAGGATCATTTACTCTCAGAATATGTGATTTATTACCTAAGTCAAGGCCTGGTTGGACCGGAACTCAATTATTCCCACATTGAAAAACTTGCGTCGGAAGCATTTCATGCTGTCCAATGGTTCCGTCGTTATATATTGTTTCACAAGACCACCGTCATTGTCATTGTGAATCCGTTTCAGTACATGTTGACACGATGAGTAATTGGAAAAAATATCAGTAGATGGATAGTTTTCCTCCAGGAATTTGACTTAGATTTTGTTTTGGCGAAATCCAAAAAGTCGATGGTCTTTGCGGAAATCATCTCAGAACTTCCAATTGAGTCAAGAGATGTTATGCCCGAAGAGTCTCCTATTAAAGGAGACATGTTTTTTATCGCATCTTCAGACCCCTAGTATGGATATCTACTTGTCTATCTCCAGAATTTGAAGTGCCCCACCTCTACTTCTCATGATGAGCATCGCCATATACATCATCAGGCCAAGAACTATCTCATACTCGAGGACACTTTGTATCATCGAGGTGTATATTGCATCCTTCACCGATGTCTCGCTCATGAAGAAGAAGAAATCGTGCTTAATGATTTCCACACTGGAGCATGTGGTGGTCATGTGTGTGGGTTGGTAATAGCCCAAAATATTCTATGAACTAGTTACTTTTGGCCAACATTAATCAAAGATTGTGTTGAATCATTCAAGAAGTTCCACCAGTGTCAGATATTCTCTTGGAAGATGAGGGTGCACCCCACTCCCATGTTTCCCGTCATTACCGTTGGTCCCTTCACTAAGTGGGGGATTGATTACACTACATGCAACCCCCCTTCAGCAAGAGGGCACCGTTATATCATCGTAGCAGTAGACTACTTCACCAAGTTGGTCGAAGCTATGCCAACGTTCAAAGATGATGGTGAGACCACAACTCTCTTTTTGTTTAACCAGATTATAGAAAGGTTCGACATCCCGAGAGAGATTGTCACTGACCATGACAATCACTTTCATAACAAAATGATGTCAGAGTTAACATCAAAGATTGGGTTGAGGCAAGAACATTTGTCACCCTACTACCCACAAGCGAATGGTTAGGTGGATGTTGTAAATAAATCTCTTAATACCATTCTAAAACGAATGATCAATTCGACCAAGTCAAATTGGCATTTGATGTTATACTTGACATTATGGGCCTACCAAACATTTGTTAAGACTGCAACCAGTTTCTCACCTTTTCAACTCGTTTACGAGCTGGAATAAGTCTTGCCCATATGGCGCAGGCCTATCGGCCCTCGGGTCCGAGATCCACTCACAGGATCGTTCTATATTCCCTTTGAGCCAGATTGGCTCTTTAGGATTCTCTGCTGGAACCCCCTTTCAAATAGATCCACAGGTTCTTTTTCGCAGTTCATGATTTCACGAGTTCGTGAGTTGAAACTCCGACTCTTCCTCCTCCAATTCCGTGATATCCAAAATCACGATATGGCTATAGCTCTTACTCTATCAGTGCCTTCCTCACGTGATCACCGGCTAGTCTTATCGTTGGCTCCTCTCGCCTCTCGCGTCTTCGCGAGTTTCAATGTTGTGCCTTCAAGCTCTTACCTTACGAACTCCTGAGAAGCGAGAATTCAATGAAGTGCTGACTCCTTTCCTCTTGGCAACACGTGTCCACCTGTCTATTTTTCTGGGCCCCCCCCTTCATGGTTCTGCCATGCGTCCCTCATGTTGGCTCCGGTGCTTCGCGACTTCACCTTTCGTGATTTCGGGACTTGATGTACTCGACTCCTGGGCTCTCACCCTGCGAACCTCTGAGTTCGTGAGATCCTTTGATCTCTGACACCTATCCTCCTCTGATGGATGGCTTAGATTTCCTTACAACTTCGGTACTCGCCACTTCGAGACTTTCAGGATGAAAGTCTCGACCTCTTATCCTCCGATATGCTGAAACATGAATTTTTCGACACGTCACCTATGCGGGTCCCACACGAAACTCCCCCCTTTTTCAGAGTTTCGGACCTCGCGACTTCGCGAGTCATGATGTTGGAATTTCGACCCTCCAACTCACGAAACCCCAAAGTGGTCAACAAATTATGACTTTCGTGTTGGCGAGCACACCAACTGTCCACTCCCAGATGGACGGTCCTGATTCACTTCGCAGCTTCGCCACTCGCGAAGTTGAATGACCTCCCTTTTTTACCTCCGATGTCTGAGTCCCCGATACGGGTGATCTCGCGACATGTGTCTTTATTCAGCGAATGGATCAGATTCCTTTTCTATCTCAGGACTTCGCCTTTCGCGATTTCGTGAGTCTTGCTACAAAGGTTTCGACCCTTCACCTCCCGAGATGCAAAATATGTGGGTGATTTGAAAACCCCTAGTTGGTTCAGATCCTACGGTCTGATTTTATCAATCTTGCACTGGACAAATGCTTCCATAACTCCCCTACTCCTCTGCGATATCTGATGATTTTCGGGACTTCGCGAGTCCTCCACTGAGGATTCTGACCGTCAAATGCCTCCTGAAGGTTTTCTGCGAAATGGGCAAGTATGCCTTCATGAAATCGGTCCACCAGCAAGCCAACGTTGTTGCGCCTTCTTCCAACGTTTTAAAGCACAAATTCCTTTGAGCTTCCTCCATGGCTCGAGTCTTCAAGAAGACTCCTGCACGCACTCCTTACAACAATTCTTGAATATTTTCAAGTATTTGAAATTTTAAACTCTGCGCACTCACTTTGCAGCAGCAGTCCTTCACTCCTTCCCTCAGGTTGCAAACCCTGAGAATCAACTTGGCTTGTGCACACCCTGCATGGCTCCTATGCTTGACTTGCACTTCTACGAGGATGAGAACAATGTTGTCTCTTCTAAGCTTTCAGAGATGAAACTCTGGACTCTTGTCAATGCACGCCTTGCAGACAACTTCACTGCACTCCTTGCAAGAAAACTCTTGCTCAGACAGAGAAACAATTGAAACTCATTCTTCACTCTCCCTCTCTTCAGATTTCAGACATCAAATACAAAATCAACATTTGAGGATCAAAGCAAATGCATAACAGAGAGTAAACAAACACGAGCATAACACTCAATCATGCATGCACAAAAAGTATTTGAACGCCATGATTCTGAATCAAATTTCATATATTATCTCAGAACTTCTGTACATGGGTTCTTCTACACAATTTTATGCTCTCCTATGCTCTCTGCTCTCTCAGAATCATAATAATGTTGCTTATTGTTACAATGATACAGGGGAGGGTGTCTATATCCTGTTTCCCTTTTGCGCTCTAAAACTGTCAAATCTAGGAATTCAATTCTACCTACTTGCATTAATTAACTTAAATGCCTTCACCTAATACAGACGAGGGTGGGACACTCAAGGTCTATTTACAAATCAAGAAGTATGCCTCTCTTAAATTATTCATTTATGTTTGGCACATCCATTTCAAAATTATTCAACCGATTTATCACATGCCAAAATGTGTTGGTGTGCCCCACGCTCACTTGATGTTGGCGATGCTCCTGCATCATACTCCCTCGCTTGAAAATTTTCATGGGCTCCTGTCCATGAGCTCTCGCACGGTTTGTCCATGCTTTTGGATCTCTACTTCATTCTCCCAGCTGGCATCTTCAACTGGATGTCCCTTCCACTTGACGAAGTATTCAAAGTATTCTTTTTGCCTGGTCCTCTTGCTAACTCTTTTGTCTAGTATGATTTCCATCTGTGGCTTCTCTGCAACTGGCATCTGTTTAGTCCACTCAACCTCTGGTTGTTCATCACTTGTCTCTGCTTCCTCAGCTTTTTATGGGTACAAATCTGAGACATTGAATATCGAAGAAATTCTGATTCCATCGGGTAATTCAATCTCATAATCATTTGCCCCAAATTTCTTCAAGACCTTACATGGTCCAATTTTCTTCATCTTCAGTTTATTATATGTTCCACTCAGGAATCTTTCCTTTCTAAAATGTGCAAGGATCAAATCACCAACTTCCAACTGAATTTGTCTCCTGTGTTGATCTGCTCTGTGCTTATACTCTTGGCTTGAGTTTTTCAATCGCTCCTTCACCTGGCTGTGAAGTTCCTTCATCGCCTCTGCGAAATCCTCTACACTAGCACTCCTAGTTGCATTCTGTTCTGAATCTCTCAATTCAGAAACTCCCCTTGGCTGTATCCCATAAAAAATTTGGAATGGACTTTGCCTTGTGCTTCTATTTAGTGAGCCGTTATACGCAAATTCCTCCTGTGGCAGAATATTGTCCCACTGATTGTGGTGTTTTGTCACCAAGCCCCTCAGCAAGTCTCCCAAACTTATGTTCACAACTTCTGTCTGTCCATCCGTCTGAGGATGATAAGCTGAACTAAACGACAAGTTTGTTCCTAGATTTTTCCATAAGGTCCTCCAGAAGTGTCCCACAAACTTGGTGTCTTGATCCGAAACTATGCTCCTTGGTAAGCCGTGAAGTCAAATGACTTCTTTGAAAAATAGATTTGCAATGTGAGTTGTGTCACTGGTTTTTTGGCATGGTATGAAATGTTCCATTTTGGAAAATCTATCCACTACCACAAAGATTGAGTCAAACCCTCTTTGTGTTGTTGGCAACCCCAATATGAAGTCCATGCTTACTGCATCCCATGGCCTGTTAGGTATGGGTAACGGTTGATATAAGCCTGCATTTTGTCTCTTTCCTTTTGAATGTTGACAAATTATACATTTGTCCACGAATATTTTGACGTCAGCTTGCATTCCTGGCCAAAAATATGACTCATTCAACTTTGCGAACGTCTTGTCATGACCAAAATGCCCGGCCAATCCTCCACTATGTTTCTCCTTCAATAGATTCTCCCTCATGGAGCACTTTGGAATACAAAGTTGATTACCCTTAAATAGTAATCCTTCCTGGATCATGTATTCTATCCATTGACCTCTATCCCTGAGAATTGGATTCTCATCTGCTTCATATGCCTCCCTAAAATCTGGATCATCTATGTACATGTCCCTGAAATCATCAAAACCCAGTGTTTTGACTCTGAATTCCTGTAACAACAAACATTTCCTACTCAAAGCATCAACAACTTTGTTAGCAATTCCAAAAATATGATTAATTACAAAAGTAAAGTTCTGCATGTATTCAACCCATTTTACATGTCTTTGATTCAACTTCTCCTGCTGAGTCACAAATTGCAAAGCATGATTGTCACTGTATAAGACAAACTCCTTAGGAATTAAGTAATGTCTCCACTTCTTCAATGCTTGGATAATAGCATAGAACTCCTTGTCATGCGTGGAGTATTTCACTTTCGCTTCATTCAGCTTCTCGCTAAAGTATGCTATTGGCCTGTCTTCTTGCCTCAAGACTGCCCCTATTGCAAATCCACTTGCATGACATTTTACCTGAAATGTATTTTTGAAATCCGGCAACACCAAAATTGGTTGTTCCGTGATTTTGTTCTTCAACAAATTGAAGCTTTTCTCAGCCCCTTCTGTCCATTGAAAATACTTGTGTCTCTTCTTCACTATGTCCATCATCGGTGCACTAATTCCACTGAAATTCCTGATGAACTTCCGGTAGAAACTAGCCAATCCATGAAAACTTCGAACTTCAAAGATATTCTTTGGTGACAGCCAATTCTTAATCACTTCCACCTTATCTAGATCCATCCTCAACTTATCTGCAAAAATAACAAAACCCAAATAAATGAGCTCTGTCTTCATGAATGAAGATTTCTTCATATTTATCAGCATCTTCTCTTGCTGTAGCCTCTGCATCACTGTAGCCAAATGTTTCAGATGCTCTGCCTTTGTTTTACTGAAAATCCGTATGTCATCAAGATACACAATGACAAATTTTCCAATGAAATATTTCAAGACTTCATTCATCAACCTCATAAAGGTACTTGGTGTGTTTGTTAAGCCAAATGGCATAACAATCCATTTATACAACCCTTCATTTGTCTTGAAGGCTGTCTTCCATTCATCACCTTCTCTCATACGAATCTGGTGATATCCACTCTTCAAATCAATCTTCGAAAAAACAAATTCTCCACTTAAGCAATCCATCAAATCATCCATTCTTGGCAATGGAAATCTGTACTTGATGGTTATCTTTTTTATCGCTCTCGAGTCAGTACACATCCTCCATCCTCTGTCTTTCTTCAGACTAAGTACTATCGGAACAACACACAGACTCAAGCTTTCTCTGACCAAACCTTTGTCCAACAAATCCTGGACTTGTCTTTTGACCTCTTCATTCTCTTGTGGTGTCAATCTATACACTTCTTTTTTTGGTAAACTAGCTTTAGGTATGAGATCAATATGATGACTCACACTTCTGATCAGTGGCAATGAATGAGGTAGTTCGTCCACTACTATGTCAGCAAACTCTTCCAACAGGTTCTGAACCCCTTCTGGTAAATCATCTACCCTTGTGCTGGTTAAAACAATCTTTGGCTTCCTGACCACAATGAATTGCAGTTCCTCCTTCTTCTTAACCTCTGTAAGAAGTTCCTTCCCACTCATGAGAAGTATAGTGTTTCTTATTTCAGGTTTTATTTCTTTATATTTGATTGGCAACAACATGTGAGTTCTCCCATTTTTCTCTAGGGTGTATGTGTTCTTTCTCCCATCATGAATCACATTCCTATCATATTGCCACTTTCTACCCAGCAATAGATGATAAACATCCATGGGAATGACATCATAGAGTATTTCATCTTTATACCCTCCTATTTTAAATTCAACTAAACATTGTTTAGTGACATTTACCTGATGTCCTTTTTGTAGCCACGAAACTCTGTATGGGCTCAGATGCTCAATCGTCTTCAACTCTAGCTTTTCTACCATCTCTGTAGAAACAAGATTATTTGTGCTACCACTGTCCACAATGACCTTGCATACCCTGTCTTTGGTCTTGCAAGTAGTCTGGAAAAGACTGTTCCTTTGCACTGGATTCTCCACCTCCTTCTCTGGCATTAAGAGAACTTTTCGCATCATCAACGATCTTCCACCTTCAGCATCTTCTGCCTCAACATTTCGCCTCTGTGCTTCGGCAATGCGAGTTTCACCACCTTATTTCTTTTTATCTAGACATTCATAAGATTTGTGTCCATTCTTTCCACATGTGAAGCATTTCACTACTCCACCTCTTCCTCTTCCTCTACCTCTGGTACGAGGAAAAATAATTGCGTCAGCATACTGACCTTTATGCTCGGTATGCTGCCCTCTCTGTGAAATTCCACCTCTCTCAGTTTGAGTCCGAGGTTTATTCCAATCCTATTTTGGTTTCTAATTTCTATCATGGGAAACTGATTTTCCTCTGGGCTGACTTCTGCCTCGGCATCTTTGACCTTGTTTTCGGCTCAGCTTCTCTTCATCTTTTAGAGCCATCTGATAAGCATCTTCCACCATTCAGATGGTCATCATGCTCATCTCATCCTGAATGTCATATCTCAGACCATTCATGTATCTGGCAACTTTTTCATCATCACTTTCGCGATGACCTGCCCTGATGTTCAGCCTGTAGAATTCTTTAGTATATTCCTTCACTGTCATCAGCTTCTGTCTAAATTCTACATTCTCTGAAACAGAGTGATCTGGTAATCCCTGGGAATGAATTTCGCCTTCATCTTCACGATCATCCTATCCCAACTCTTGATCTTCTGCTTGCCTTTGCAGCGTTTGTCAGCTTGTAGCTCATCCCACCACAATGTTGCATGTCCTCTAAGTATCATGACAACATGTTTGACCTTTTTTTCCTCCTTGACATCTTCATAGTCAAAATATGTGTCTAGAGCTCTAATCTAGTCTAGAAGCTCTTCGGTGTCCAGGTTTCCCTTGTATCCTAGAATATATATTTTTGCCTTAGCACCCATCCTTGCAACAACCCTAATCAGGCATTCATTTGCTGCATCTTCTGTTGTGACTTCTTCTCCTTCATGTCCAGCTTCATCTTCACTTTCGGAATCACTAAGATCCCCAGCACCGGCTATGCACCTCTGTGTTGTCTCCATGTCCTCAAGTCGGGCGCGTAGTTCATGCATATCTCTTTCTATGGCTGGATCAGGCATCTGCCTACCCCTTCTTCTCGACATTTCCCTATCCTCTAGTGGATCAGGTGTTTGCCTATCTCTTCTTCTCGGCAGCATGGTGAATCTTCCTTTTCCCTGCTACAAAAAGCAAAGATATATTTATGGGCTCTGATACCACATGGCGTAGACCTATCGGCCCTTGAGTTCGAGATTCGCTCACAGGATTTTTCTATATGCCCTTCGAGCCATATCAGCTCTTTCAGATTCTCTGCTGGAACCCCCTTTCAAATAGATCCATAGGTTCTTTTTTGCGGTTCGTGATTTCGCGAGTTCGCGAGTTGAAACTCTGACTCTTCCTCCTCCAATTTCGTGATATCCGAAATCACGATATGGCTATAGCTCTTACTCTGTCAGTGCCTTCCTCGCGCGACCGCCAACTAGTCTTATCATTGGCTCCTCTAGCCTCTCGCACCTTCACGAGTTTCAACGTTGTGCCTTCAAGATCTTACCTTACGAACTCCTGAGAAGCGAGAAGTCAACGAAGTGTTGACTCCCTTCCTCTTGGCAACACGTGTCCACCTATCTATTTTTCCAGGCCCCCCCTTCGTAGTTCTACCACGTGTCCCTCGTGCCGGCTCCGGTGCTTTGTGACTTCACCTTTCGCGATTTCGAGACTTGAAGTACCCAACTCCTAGGCTCTCACCCTCTGAACCTCCGAGTTCACGAGATCCTCTGATCTCTGACACCTGTCCTCCTCCGATGGACAGCTTAGATTTCCTCGCGACTTCGCTACTCGCCGCTTCGGGACTTTCGGGACGAAATTCTTGACCTCTTATCCTCCGATATGCCAAAACGTGAATTTTTCGACACGTCACCTACGCGGGTCCCACACAGAACTCCCCCCTTTTTTGGAGTTTCGGACCTCGCGACTTCGTGAGTCCTGATGTTGGACTTCCGACCCTCCAAATCATGAAACCCCTAAGTGGTCAACAAAGTTAGACTTCCGTGTTGGCAAGCACGCCACCTGTCCACTCCCAGATGGACGGTCCTAATTCACTTTGCAGCTTCGCCACTTGCGAAGTTGAATGACCTCCCTTTCTGACCTCCGATGTCCGAGTCCCTGATACGGGTGATCTTGCGACACATGTCTTTCTTTCGTGAATGACTCATATTCATTTTCTATCTCGGGGCTTCGCCTTTCACGATTTCATGAGTCTCGCTACAAAGGTTTCAACCCTTCACCTCCCGAGACCCCGAGATGCGAAATATGTGGGTGATTTGATGGCCCCTAATTGGTTCGGATCCTATGGTTTGATTTTCCCAATCTTTCACTGGACGAATGTTTCCGTAACTCCCCTGCTCCTCTGCGAGATCTTACGGTTTCCGGCACTTCGTGAATCCTCCACGGAGGATTCTGACCGTCAAATGCCTCCTGAATGTTTTCTGCGAAATGGGCAAGTATGCCTTCACGAAATCGGTCCACCAGCAAGCCAACATTGTTGTGCCTTCTTCCAATGTTTTAAAGCACAAATTCCTTTGAGCTTCATCCATGAATCGAGTCTTCAAGAAGACTCCTGCACGCACTCCTTGCGGCAATTCTTGAATATTTTCAAGTATTTGAAATTTTAGACTCTGCGCACTCACTTTGCAACAGTAGTCCTTCACTCCTTCCCTCAGGTTGAAAACCTTGAGAATCAATTCGGCATGCGCACACCCTGCACGGCTCTTGTGCTTGACTTGCACTTCTATGAGGATGAGAACAATGTTATCTCTTCTAAGCTTTCAGAGATGAAACTCTAGACTCTTGTCAATGCACGCCTTGCAGACAACTTCACTGCACTCCTTGTAGGAAAACTCTTGTTCAGACAGAGAAACAATTGAAACTCATTCTTCACTCTCCCTCTCTTCAGATTTCAGACATCAAATAGGAAATCAACATTCGCGCATCAAAGCAATTGCATAACAGAGAGTAAAAAAACACGAGCATAACACTCAATCATGCATGCACAGAAAGTATTTGAATGCCATGATTCTGAATCAAATTTCATATATTAGCTCAGAACTTCTGTACATGGGTTCTTCTACACAGTTTTTCTGCTCTCTATGCTCTCTGCTCTTTTAGAATCATAATAATGTTGCTTATTGTTACAATGATACAGGGGAGGGTGTCTATATCCTGTTTCCCTCTTGCGCTCTAAAACTGTCAAATCTAGGAATTCAATTCTACCTACTTGCATTAATTAACTTAAATTCCTTCACCTAATATAGACAAGAGCGGGATACTCAAGGTATGTTTACAAATCAAGAAGTACGCCTCTTAAATTCTTCATTTATGTTTGGTACATCCATTTCAAAATTATTCAACCGATTTATCACATGCCAAAATGCGTTGGTGTGCCCCATGCTCACTTGATGTTGGCGATGCTCCTGCATCACCATAGAGTGTCATATCCCATCTCTAAAGTTGGCAGTACAGTTATTGCCAGACACTTCACCGCTTGAAGAGAGTTTATTATACCTTGAGCAACTCAATGAGCAGTGTCGTGATTCGGCCTTGGCTAACAAGGCTCACAAGAAAAAATTTAAGTGTCAGTATGATCGGTCTATTCTTCCTCAGATTTTATCTGAAAGCGACCTTATCCTAGTCTATGAACAAGATAAGGACCCCCTAGGGGCAGGAAAGTTCAAACCCATGTGGTTCATACCTTTCATCGTAAAAGAGGTTTTAAAGAAGGGCGCTTATTGTCTAGTGTACTTTGAAGGAAATGATTTGGTGGAGCCTAGAAATGGGCTCTACCTCAAGAAGTATACTCTTAGGTGGGTCGCCTCGGGTGACTTCTTGTAACATATGTATAGTTCTTGTACATTTGTTTTTGTAGTTTTTGTCTTTTTGGTTTTATGGATGTGTCATTTTTGATATCATATTTTTCACTCTGGCAGATGTCAAGTGAATCAGAGGTGTTCATTGGGTTCACAGATGGTGCTAGCCGACACACTCTGAGGCTTGCTTCCGCAGCTTGGGTGATTTTCACGCCTCAAGGCGAGTTGCTATCTTCAGGAGGTATCTGTTTAGGTGACGCCACAAACATTGTTGTCGAATACAACGCAGACTTATAGTTCCTTCGTGATGCTTTGTTGCATGGTATCTCTCACCTCCGAGTCTACTTAGATGCTCAGCTGGTTGTATCTCAATTAAATGGAGTTTACCGTGTTTATGATCCTACTCTACACTGACGATTCCTTAGGGTACATCTCTTATAAGGAAGCTTTGATTACATTACATATATCCATGTTCCTAGGAGATTGAATCAAGTTACAGATACTCTAGTTAATCATATATTAGATTGGCATATTGCACCCATGTAAGAAAAAGCACACACACGCACATGTAAATACATTTGTAAATAAATGTAATCCATAAAAACACAAAAATATGTAAATACGCATATATACATACATACAT
>ML785059.1:468659-480393 GCA_009831015.1 Picea engelmannii
TATATATATATATATATATATATATATATATATATATATATATATATATATATATATATATCACAAAGTATCAGAGTACATGGGTGGGTGCAAGCACCTCAAAAAATATGTGTTCAGTAAAGATTCACAGGGCTTATGCCCTCAAAAATATACAAAAGGTGCTCTTGTCACATAAGACGTCTAGTCTAAGATAAGGGTGGGGCCTGTTGGCCCTGCCATAGTGAACAACGACATTATCCAGATGCAGAAAAAGATGGACCCAAGTCCGTGGTACCCCAACAACGTGAGTCTACGTGGACGATGGGAGATCCTCGATCTCCGCCATCGGAATTGTTCGAGTAAGCGCGGTGAGGTTTCTCTCTACCCATCTCAAAACTCTCTCAGCCTCTCCAACTGGAGGTCCCCCTACTGTTGTTGGCCCACCAACTACAGCTGGTCTTACCTTTGGTCAAGGACATTGCCTGGTCCTCACAAAGTTTGTTGGATGCACTGGCCCCACGTCTGCACATAACAGATACATATTTGTCAAATACTCTGGTACACAAAAAATGATATATATGAAAAAACATTAAAATTAAATAACTTTGAAAACAAAAAACAAACTTACCCATCTCTCCTCGCTCCTGTCCAGGAGGTACCAGCATGTCAGGATCTTTATAATAGTTGATCCCAACATAGGGGTAGCCCTCTAAGGCCGGAATCTGTCGTGCCCACCAAGCAAAAAAAATTCCGTCAAAGGCCTCAATAGTCCTCCCCCCACCCTATCGCGAAAACAACGCTTCCCATCTGCATAACACTATGAGAGAGGGATCATGCCCTCGTATTGTCTCTCTAGGGATAAGACTTGGTACCCTCTCAAAGAAAAAGGAACACAAAATAGTCCTGAACCCAAAGTTTTTGTGCCTCCGCATACGACACTCTGTCAATTGCCTCTTCATGCAGTCTAGTAAGGTAATACTCTAGTCAAAAATTTGTGCATTTAAGAACTGACCCGCACAATTCATGTGTGCCCTGGAAGCCTGATGCAAAGACACATATCCAATGATCAACCCAATGAGCAACACTATCACTTTCAATGATAGGTTTGAAATCTTGTTTATCGAAAACTGTGTTCCCACTTTTTCTGTGCCAGCCTCGCAATGGAGTCCAATCAACTCCACTATGTTGTGAGGCCCAGAGGGAAAAGTGCGAAAGTTGACTGGTTCCCCTCTCCTTTAGAGGCTAGTTAGAAAGTAGATATCTTCAGTCGTTGGAGTCAATGTCTGTCCCTCAAGCATGAAGGCCTCTACATCCGGATGCCAATAATCCACCAAGGCATTCAATAGGTTGGGCTATGGCCACATGAATTTCAACAAACCACATTGAGACAATGAAATAGTCGCATCAGGGTCCTCGTCGACCAAAATATCAATATCCTCATGCTCCCTTTCTCTCCAGTGAACATACATCCTGTAATTGACAAGTTCATGAGGGATTAGCTCTTGCATTTTAAAATTTTTCCACATTATAAAGGGTATATGCGGGCTATAATATACACAGTCGCATATGCCTATGTGCAGTGTTTTCTCTACACACAGGCATACACTGGATATCATAGGACAGCGCACGTATACATAGGGCCGACCTTTTAAAGGTCAACTCCCCCCCAACAAAACAAAAATAAATGCATAATTGAAGAATTGAAATGCAAGAGGGCCTAGTATGTACTTACTTAGTCCAAGTGGAAGTTCGTTCCGTCCACTGAAGCTCTTGGAATCAACTCTTTTGAAAAAGGGGTGTTTTTGGCTTCTTAGTCAATTTCTCAATTAACAATGGTGATAATGAGCTGCCAACTTCTATTTATAGACTTTTTGTCCCCTTTTTGTCATTTTTTGGACCCTTTTGTCATTTTTTCTAGCCTGAAAATCGTTTAGTATGGTTCAAGAGTCTCTTATGGATTGTTATGATAAATGTTACTTCGGGTATTTGGAATTTTTTTGGAGATTTGGGTCACTTTAAAGGTCCTTTGGTAAAAAGCATTTTTTTCAACTTATTGCATCTAAGTTAGGATTTCACCCCCACTTTTTGTATCTAGTTGTCTTTGTTGATTTTTCATAGGATCGACCCCACCGATTTGCGACACAGAACCATCATTGTTGCTTTAGAAGTGTCGTAATTTAGTGGTAGAGCCTACCTATACATGGATGCCCTAGGTAGATCCTGGTTGCATTTAGGCTTCCATGCTGTCACTAATGACTATAGGCTCAAGAGTCCTTATTAGTTTTTCCTGATTATGAGTATGAGCCTCATTTGCATGATTCATTATCACTCTTGACCTCACCCTCGAGACTCCCAAAACATAACGGGTCTTCTTTTAAGCCCTTTTTCAAACCCTCTAAACATGAAAATATTGTCGAGCGATCTTGTTGACCTTCACACTTGCTAAATTGAAATTTGAAGGCACATCTGTACGGTGGTATCTTACCCCTTTTTCGGTCCGGATGGTCAACTGTACGAACAAAGGTATACTCTAGGAGCCTCGGTTCTATAGAAGAGTATTCTCAGGTATCATTTAAACCCTTTTTCAGGCCTGAGAGACTAAATTTACGAAAAAGGAACCCCCACAGAGTCCATAGTTAAGATTTTTTCAGACTCCCTAAAATTGAAAAGATTGTCGAGTGACCTTGTTCCTTCACACTCGTTAAAATGGTCCAGAAGAACATCCCTAATAGAGTCCATAGTTAATATCTTTTCAAACTCCTTAAAAATGAAAAGATTGTCGAGTGATCTTGTCTTTGTCACAGTCATTAAAATGGTTTTGAATAGACGTCTTTTTGGTTCTAGTTTACCCCTTTTTCGAACCGACTAGACTTCCTTCGAAAAATGTACCCCACTGGAGTCTCCTTTTACATTTTTTCAGACTCTCTAAAAATGAAAAACCGCTGAGCTTACCTTCTCTAGGCTAATTAAACTTACATTGAAGGACGTTATCATTGTGTCTTGTTAATTTCATTTTCATTCCTGTGTCTTTGGCGTAATGTTGGCTCCATGTTGCTCTCAATTGAACCATCTAAAGCATGCCTTATACACAAGCCTTGTAGCACTTTTCCTTTGCGTCTTGACACCTTGACCCATGGAGGGATTTTCTCGAGTGTCCTTGTTCTACATATGTCTCCTTGCTCTGAGCATTAGTGTGTTCCTTACAATGAGGAACTAGTATGTCTGTGACACTTTTTCCTCCTTTGTAATGTAGCATTCTTTTATTCTTTTTCAAGCTTTCCAAAATTACTGAAAAAAAGACAAAAAAATAAAAAAAAACCCCAAAAAGAGGAAGGGAAAAGTATTTTCTTTTGTTGATATCAAAATGAGTCGCCCTTGGACTAAGCACATCCTTTCATTTGTTCATCAAGATATAAGATTCAATATGACCTTAAGAAGTTGTTCTCGCTACATAGAGTTGTGTCCTCCTCCATTTGGCAATCCTTCCAAACATATAGAGATTTCGCATTGCCTCCTGCATCGTGAACTTATGTCAATATCATGCTTCTTGAGTCTCATCATTAGTCATGTTCTTGTCCATGGGAAGTTCTACTAAGCTTGAGTTGGCCCTTATGCAGTTTGTCTCTTGTCCTCATGCTCGACCATCCCAAAATACCAATCAAATCCTTGTTTAAAATCAATGAATTTCTCTGCATGATCCTCAAGATCCTCTTGTCTGTTCTCGACAAGTCATCGAAGACCTATGGGTAGTGAATTCGTACACTCATATTGCACTCCTATCCGATTTATGAAGATTTTGAAGTTGTTTCTCGAGCTCTGAAGGCCTCATCTCTAGCCATCAAGCATCATTAGCTTCTTGAAGATGGATACTATACATGTACATTTTTTTTATTTTGAGATGTAGATCCGTTGTGTATTGCTTGTGGATACACTTTATATAGTTATATGACATGGATATGCAGTGTATTTTATTGGAAGACATGATTTTATTTCATTTCGAGCATGGGTATGCCCGCCTTGGTGAGATAATTATTATTTTGCAGATGATACCTCCCGAACTCTGGTCCTTGGGCTCACTTGCTTCATACGTTGGTGAAGATTGGTAATGTATTTTGGCCATCAGATGATCTTCTGACCTCACACATTAGGGGGCATCTGTTATAACCCTAATTTGCACTAGACATGCATACCTGGCATCAGGCCATCTCACTTTCCATTTTTTCCAAGCCACTACTAAACAACTCTTCTAAAAACCATCCTTTTGAAGGCATACGCACCCTGCACCAATGTTTCACATGTGTATACTCTAGCTGACCCATTACAACTCGTGTATACTAACAAAATAAAAACAAATAGAAAGTTGCAGACGGAATACAAATTTCCGGGTAATTGCCTAAACCGTTTGACCACCCATAGCCGGTCACTCAACTAGATAACTACCCTATTCTAGCCTATAAAAGAAGAGGTAGGAGTCCCATTTGAAGAGAGGAAAATCATAGTAAATAAACTTTACCCATTTTTGTGTTCCCCTTGCCCCAATATTTTTCAAACATTTTTTCGATCTCACTATTGTAAGTTACTTTTGTGAGGTTAATAAAAAGAAATAATTTTCCCGTCTTGCCATATGAGGTGTTTAATATTCAAATATTGATTATATTTTGTTATAATCTCTAGCCCATTAGTGCATATATAATATGCATGTTTGAATGACTTTGGGTGTGCTAGCAAAACATTAGAGGGCCCCCATTGCAAAACTTGTGCACTCAACTCTACACGTTTTCATAGTTGTAACAATGGTATGCTTCTATGCTTGCTGTAGTTTATTTCTATTACTTAGAAGATTCATTTTCATTAGGATAACAAACTTAATTGTTGATAAGTTCAGTAACAAATTGTGAATTAATTTCTTGTAAAATAACTCAATGTATGCTTGCTTCCAATAGTAAATTTTTTTGAACTGTTGTAGTTTATTTTTATGCTTTTTGATGATTCATTTTTAAAATATTTGATGATCTAAGTGCTGACAGGTTTTGTGAAAGATTATGAATGTACCTCCTGTAAGGGAGTTTAATTTTTTCTTGCTTAAAACATCCAAGTCATTAAGATACTTTAGGTTCATTTCCAATGCAAGGGTGATTATGCAAGTGTGTTTAATACTTAATGAACTTGAATGTTGATAGATATAGTAGAACACTATGAAAGGACTTCTTGTAAGATAATTTAGTTCTTTCTCATTTAAAACAAACAAGTTTTATTGAGTGCATTTTAGCCAAGTGTGATTCCTTTTAAACTAGTTCAAATCTACAAATCCATATATATTGGTGTGCTTCGAAGTTCTACGAACCTCTGGATTGATAATAAAATTTATGCTCTAATTTACAATTGTAGATTTGACCAACATGGCCCAAGAAAGACTTGATTTTGCATGGGTTTATAAGTGGTTCCATATCCATTATTACATTCATTCCTTAGGATTCTTTAACATGCTCAAGTGATATACCCTAAAAACAAGTTAGCATTGGGGAAGTATCCTTCCATCTTTTTCTCCTCTACTCCATTCGCTATCCTAAACAAATGGTCTAGTCCCTCATGGGAGTTTATGTGTTTAAAAAATATTTTAAAATCATATTCTTGAAAAAACATTAAAAATATACATAATCATCCTAAAAAGATGGTCTTGTTTACTCGTCTTGGAATATCCTTTAACAATTTTTCTCTAGTTCCATATGTGGCCTGTTGGGTACCATTTTTAATGCTTATTTCCACCATATAATCTATGTTTTTGCCTCCATTTTCCTTTCATATCTCTCATATTCCCTCCATATTTGCTTCAAATTTATCATCTCAGGTACATTTGTCATTTACTTTTTATGATTTGAATTTTTGCAAAATTTAGACATTAAAATTAAAGTTTTAGCATAAATTACGGGAAGTTGCAACTTCCCATAATAGCTCCGAGGTTTATATACTTGTAGGAAACCTGGGAAAATTATGAAACATGTGGAGTGATCCTTTATGTCCACATCTAGATAAAAATCTATTCGCTTCCAGAGATGGACTTCACACGTGCCTAGTCAACGATGGTCAAACTAGGCCACTTGTGCAGAAAATACCCTATTTTTAGCCAAAAATCATGTCAGTTTTGGATTTCGTGGGATTTATCCATATGTTATGGATATGAGAGATGGTATTCGACCCCATTAGAATATTTTATGGATATTCACAACTTATTAGAGTAATTTTAGCATTTAATTTGGTTATGAAACCTTTGTATAAATATCCCAAGACTTGGATAATTAGCATACTTTTCTTCTTAATATAATTTGTAGACTTTGGAGTTTTGGAGATCATACTTGTGTTGATTATTTGAATTTTCTTTCTGCATTATTTCATTCTTTTAGTATAGTTCTCTTAGCTGATTTTACTTTAGGTGTGCTAGCAAAGCATTGGAGGGCTCCCATTGCCAAGCTTGTGCACTCAACTCTACATGTTTTCATAATTGTAACAATGGTATGCTTCTATGTTTTCTATAGTTTATTTCCATTACTTAGAAGCTTTATTTTCATTAGGATAACAAACTTAATTATTGATAAGTTCAGTAACATATTGTGAAGTGATTTCTTGTACAAGAACTCAATGTATGCTTGCTTCCAACAATAAAGTTTTGTTAGCTGCTGTAGTTTATTTTTATGCTCTTTGAGGCTTTATTTTTAAAATATTTGATGATCTAAGTGCTGACAGGTTTTGTGAAACATTATGAATGTACCTCCTGTAAGGGATTTTAATGTTTTCTTTCTTACAACATCCAAGTCATTAAGACACTTTAGGTTCATTTCCAATGCAAATGTGATTATGCAAGTGTGTTTAATACTTAATGAACTTGAATGTTGATAGATGTTGTAGAACACTATGACAAAACTTATTGTAAGAGAGTTTAAAGTTTTCTCATTTACAACAAATTTTTTTTATTGAGTGTGTTTTTGGTAAGTGTGATTCCTTTTACACTATTTCAGATATACAAATCCATATATATTGGTGTGCTTCAAAGTTCTATGAATCTCCGGATTGATAATAAAATTTATGCTCCAATTTACAACATTTTAATGGACCAACATTGCCCAAGAAAGACTTGATTTTGCATGGGTTTACAAGTGGTTCCATATCCCTTATTACATTCATTTGTTAGGATTCTTTAACATATTCAAGTGATATACCCTAAAAACAAGTTAGTATTGGGGAAGTATCCTTCCATTTGTTTCTCCTCTACTCCATTCTCTATCCTAAACAAGTGGTCTAGTCCCTCATGGGAATTTCTGTGTTTCACAAATATTTTAAAATCATATTATGAAAAAGAATTAAAAATATACATAATCATCCTAACAAGATGGTCTTGTTTACTCGTCTTGGAATATCCTTTGACAATTTTTATCTAGTTCCACATGTGGCTTGTTGGGTACCATTTTTTAATGCTTATTTCCGCCATATAATCCATCTTTTTTCCTCCATTTTCATTTTGTATCTCTCACATTTCCTCCATATTTTCTTCAAAATTATCATCTCAGGAATATTTGTCATTTACTTTTTATGATTTGAATTTTTGCAAAATTTAGACATTAAAACTAAATTTTTAGCATAAATTACGGGAAATTGCAACTTCTCGTAATAGCTCTGAGGTTTATATACTTGCAGGACACATGGGAGAATTTTGAAACATATGAAGTGATAATTTATGTCCACATATGGATACAAATCTATTTTCTTTCAGAGATGGACTTCATATGTGCCTGGTCAACGATGATCGAACTAGGCCACTTGTGCAGAAAATACCGTATTTTTAGCCAAAAATCAGGACAATTTTGGTTTTCATGGGATTTATCCATATGTTATGGATATGAGAGATGGGTTTAAACCTCATTATCATATTTTATGGTTCTCAACAACTGATTATACTAATTTTATCATTTGTGTTTATGAACCCTTTGTATAAATATCCCAAGACTTGGATAATTAGCATACTTTTTGATGCAGGCGCGCTCGCAAGCACGTCCAATCATAGGATCTTCTCTTCTCTACTGACCCGAAGAACGCTAAGGCCCTTCTATGTCCCTATAGGGAAATCTGTACCCACAACAAACTCTCCACAGGATCTCCTCTTTAGAATCGGGAGATCGGACTAAATCTCGCGATCTCACTAGCTCGTGAGTCGAAGCTTCCGACTCTTCCTTTCCAATCTTGCGATACCCAAACCGAAGATACGGTTATGACTCCTTCCTTGGTCAGCGCCCTCCCCACATGTAACCATAGGCTAGGCTTAAATATCATCGCCTCTCGCAACTCACACCTTTGTGAGTTCGTGAGTCGAACTCTCGTGCCCTCTTGTTACGATCTCCCAAGACGCGATAGGTCAACGCTGGGTTGACTCCTCCCTTGAAGCTTTTTCGCTCTTTGCAACCTCGCAGGTTGAAGCGTCAAGCCTTCCCACTCTTATCCAGTAAATCCCTGAGATGCGAGAATTCAACGGAGTGTTGACTCCTTTCTCCAGGCAACGCATGTCCACCCGTCAACCATGTGGGTCTCACCTTATGGCTCTGCCAAGTGTCCACACGAATCTCATCTCTTGGCACTTTGTGACTTATGATGTCGAAAGTGACCCCTCTCCACCTCCGAACCCCTGAGTGTGCGATAGGCGATGGGGTTTCCGATCCAACGGTCCTCCCGAGTGCTGATATCCTGATGCCCTTCAGGACTTTCTCTTCTTTGTCCACGAAGACTTAAACTTCGTGTCCCTCCGGTCAGATCCAACGGCTAACGGATATCTGTGTGAGATCCGACGGCTCAAGATTTCCTCTTCTTGCACACTCCTCTACTCCTCCGAGACGTGAAATCTTCAACGGTCCAAAATCTATTGGTTGATCCAACGGCCGATGCTGCTCCTCCCGAGATTTTGCACGTTCTCTTCCGCCCTTGGAAGGATTTCAAAAGCCAAAGGCCTCAACCTTTGCTCCCTTTCTCTACGAGCTCCACGAATTCAAGTCCTTGCCTCTGCGTATGAAAACGTTGTCTCTCCTGAGATTTTTTTGTAACTCGGAGCCTTAGAAAAGACTCTTGCACGCACTCCTTGCAGCAACCTTTAAACACTTCAAGTGCCTGAATCCTTCAGACTCTATGCACACCTATGGAAACAGTCTTTCAATGCTTTACTCAGGTTCGCAACCCTGAGACTTTACTCGGCCTGCGCACTCCTTGCACAACTTCTGTGCCCAACTGCACTTCTGAATGATCGAGAACAAAGGCTACCCTATCTGAACTCTCTGTCAATGCACTCCTTGCAGACAACTTCGACTGCACTCCTTGCAGGAACTCTTG
The DNA here is from genome assembly GCA_009831015.1 of Picea engelmannii. Lineage (NCBI taxonomy): Eukaryota > Viridiplantae > Streptophyta > Pinopsida > Pinales > Pinaceae > Picea > Picea engelmannii. The sequence continues at coordinate 478,005 of ML785059.1, forward strand.
TTCAGATAGAGGAACAATTGAACCTCATTCCTTCACCCTTTCAGACTTCAACCTCAAAGCATGAAATCATATACACAACATATAAAACAAATGTATATCAGGAAGCAACCATTCATGAGCATAACATCAATACACAGAGAACAACACAAACCATGAATTTGAAGAAATTATTTCTATTAATTCAAATGTCTGTACATGGGTGTTCTTACAAAGCTCCCTGCATGCTCTTGCTCTTCCTTATTTAGAATTATGTTACAATGCACAATGAGGGTGTCTATATCCCGTTTCCCTCTTGCGCTCCCAAACAGTCTAATCTAGAATTAAATTATATCTACCTGCATTAACTATCTTAAATGCCTCCTACCTACTAAAGGCAAGAGCGTATGGCTCAAGGTCCCGATTACATTTACAAGTGCGCTTCATCTTAATGGCTTAATTTAAGATGGCGCATCAATTCCCAAGGTGTTTTCAAAATTCGTGCTGGCTTGTCCAACTGTCCACTTGCATTCCATGCTGGCTCGCTTGACGTGGGAGATGCTCCTGCATCATACTCCCTCACTTGAAAAAATTTCATGGCTCCTGTCCATGAGCTACTGCACAGTCTGTCAATGCTTCAGAATCTCTGCCTCAGACTCCCAGCTGACATCTTCAACTGGATGGTTCCTCCATTTGACCAGATACTCAAAGTATTTCTTTCGCCTGGTCCTCTTACCCACTCGTTTATCTAGTAGCCGCTCCATCTGTGGATTATCTGCAACTGGAATCTGCTTCATCCACTGGATCACTGGCTGTTTATCACTTCCAGTCTCTGTTTCCCCATCTTTGTATGGGTATAAATCTGAGACATTGAATATCGGAGATATTCCAATCCCATCGGGTAATTCAATCTCATAATCATTTTGTCCAATTTTCTTCAAGATCTTGCATGGCCTGATTTTCTTCATCTTCAGTTTATTGTATGTTCCCCTCGGAAACCTTTCCTTTCTCAAATGTTCCAGAACTAAGTCACCAACCTCAAACTGAAGTTGTCTCCTATGCTGATCTTCTCTGCGCTTATATTCCTGACTTGAATTTTGCAACTGCTCCTTCACCTGGCTGTGAAGTTCCTTCATCGCTTCTGTTACACATCAAAATTACTCACTTTGATAGTGTCGCAAGTGTCGTCATTACAAAGGTCGCAAGTGTCGTCATTACAAAGGTCGCAAGTGTCACATTTTTCTCACAAGGTCGCAAGTGTCGCATGTTTCTCGCAAGTGTCAAGCAAAGCATATTGCCATGATGCCTATGTCGTGCCTATAACGACATGAGAAAGACACTTGAAACACCTCAAACATCTGATTTGGAAGAGGAGAAATGAGTCAACAGGCTTACAAACCTTTTGCCATCTGAAAGCACCCAAAAAACTGAGTTTTGGAGAGGAGCGCTCCCCCTTACACTATCTTGGAGCGCCGGTGCTCCCCCTTACACTGTCAGGGAGCGTTATAACGCTCCCCTGGCCCTTTTGAGGGAGAGCTATAGATTTTGAGAGCGCTGGTGCCCCCTAAAGCTTACTAGGGAGTGCTACAATGCTCTAATGGCCCTTTTGAGGGAGCACTACCTATTCTGAGCGGTTGTTAAGCTGTTGATATGAATGGGGGAAGCATCTTTTCATTATTGGAAGGTAGTTGGATTCGAATCCCTAGTCTAGCCATGATCCTAGGGAAGATCCTCAACTGAAGGAGGAAAATACTCACCTCCCCCAAGGATATCTCAAGATTGTTGAGCCTCTCCAAGGCTATATAAGCAAGCTTTCTAATGGTGAAAAGGAGATAGAAAAGAGAGAATCATACCAAACTTATGATCTCATAAGGAATGGAAATGGAGAATTACACCAAACTTATGATCTCATAAGTGGTGCTGGAGCTGAAAGTGGAAGAATTGAACATATGAGACTTATGATCTTGGAGGAAACTTACAGTCAGCCAAAGGAAAGTGATCAGTGAAGCTGCTGTTATCCAGGTTGTGGATCTTTCAGGCAAGGGTTAGACGAAGAGGACTTCACGAAGCTGTCCCATTCACATCTACGATTATAAGTACTGCTGTCGTTATTCTCATTAATATGACATGCTTGGCCTGTTTCTTTCTAGTTTGTGTATGATGTTACATGAACTTGTCATTTATTGATAGATCTGTTTTCAAGCTAATGTCAATAGAGTAGGAAGTGGCCGTATCTTGTTTTGTCTGCAGAACTCAGCGAGGAGCAAAGAATTGGAGCGCAACTCAGAGCGTGCAGGGACAAACGTCGATAACAGGTACTTCTATCATCCTTCCTTCTCATGTGTTAGTTTAGATAGATTTGAAAGAAATTCAGTGTCCACGTTAAGCATTTTTCTGTCTAGGGTTAAGGTCA
>ML785059.1:480443-497500 GCA_009831015.1 Picea engelmannii
GATTGGCTCCCTACCCCATCACACTCAGCACAATTGTCGGAATTGGATTGCAATTTTTTGATTTTTTTTGACAATTTTTGGAGTTTCAGACCCTGGCGCCCTTGTCCTAGTGTTAACAGAGCGCCAACGCTCCTAATAGATTTCCACAGAGTTGTATAATGCTCCTTGCCTTTGGTAACAGAGCGCCAGCCTCTTTTTGGCCAAAAAACCCTCCAGAACTGCCTGCTTCAAGGTTTGCCTCTGTGTCTCTTTTGTTGAGTGATCTAGTGAGTCAATTTGTCTTCCTTTTCAGCCTTGACATCTGTCCTCTTTGAAGAATAAGCACCTTGTTAATTGGATCTTCCAGCCTTCTTCACTATTTTCATTGAGTTTTTCCTGTTGAGTGAAGTTCGAAACCTATGCATTGTTCTCATCTCCTCATCAGCTGAGTAAAAACCCTGGTGAAGCTCATCAAAGGCCTACATACTTCTTTGTCTTGATTTCGATCAAGGTCATTGTTCTTCAATTTTTTCTTTTGGGTGTGAAGTTTTCTTTTCTCTTTGATTGTTTGTTTTTCTTTTGCTTTTTCGTTTTGATTGTTACAAAGGGTGTATTGTTTGTGTGACTCTTGCTTATGCTAGTTCAGTTTTCATTCATACCAAGAAGATAATTAGCAAAGACGAGCATTGTGTTGTATTGATCATCACTCATACGCAAACAATAAAAGACATCTTTATGATTGATTGTGCATATTAGAAGGCATTTAAAAAGTTTTTTCATTACATCAGGATTTGATTGAGAAAAGAATCGTTTGAGGGCATTCCTTATTTGTGCTTGATTAGTGAAAAGAGCTTTCTCTCTCCCTTAGATAGATATTCATCGAAAGGAAATGACTGCTTATCATATTCGATGCATTCTTTGGGTCTGAGTCATAATTCCATCTGTTTCACTTCCATACACCCCTTTTGCGTAAAGAAAAGCCATAAAAATCAACGCTAATTAAAAATTATTTAGAACTTTTTCTTTGCTAGGATCCTCCACCAACAGTAGAATAGGTGTAGTACTTTGGATTAGGCTGTGAGCATAACTCTACAAAGTTTCCAAAACAAACATTAGCATCCTGAGTTAGGGAGAGCCAAATCTAGTTATCGTATAAGTCTGCCTGGGATCCCCCTCTCACACAGGGGTTACGCACGAGGTCGCATTCAGGTGAGCTACGGGGACTAACCCTTCGTGGTTTAACTGATTGTGGTGGTCAGATCGTATTATGGGGATCACTTTGAGGTAAATCCACAATTACTGCGTGGAAGCCTTTTAGTTGATTTCGGGCTTGATACCATGCCCGTACGTTCTGGTCGGACTGTCGACTGTTCCCACCCAGGGGCTAACTGCGAATTGGTAACCTTAGTGGCCATAATCTTTAGGTTCTTACATAAGGTGATGGTGATGGGAAGTCTCACTGTACCTGGGGAAGACATTGGTCAAACTCACTCGGGCTCCTTGGAGGGTAAATCCACAATTACTGTGTGGAAGCTTGCACCAAGGCATAAGTCTGTTAAGCAGGTCGCCATTGTAACTGTTCCACCCTATCCCCGCCCCTTCTAGACTTGATCACGTGACGTTGGATTTCATCACCAACTAGTACGGTCATCAAAAGAAGGTCTTGTTTGCTTGGTTGTGATTCTTAGATTTCTATTAGCGTATGTTGTTTCTTTTACTTAGTGGACCTTAGGTCGAGTCAGTGTCAATGGCATCAAATCCTGGAAGTACCAATGGAGGAACCCCTTCTTCTGGGGAACCTTATACCTTTCCTTCATTTGGAAACTTTGGTCCTCCATATGTTGCCACACTGAGTCTTCCAGGACTCACTATTGGATTACCAGTTTGGTTGTTCCCCACTCCGATGATCCCAAATCCTCCCAATGTTTCAGTTGCACCTAATACTTTGGATGTCGATACACCACCCACACATCAACCTCATGTCGAATTTTCGCCTTCTTCTTCCATCAATTTTCCTTCCATTTCTCCTTCTTCACCTAGTGAAAGCTCTAAAGCAAGTAGCCAGGTTGATCAGAAGAAGAAGAAACAGAAAGAGAAGAAGAAGAAGAGCCCGAAAAGGACCAAGGCCCCAACAACATCAGATGTTGGCTCTAAGAAACCAGTTACTGTTAATAGTACTGGGAGTGTTGATGAGATCAACAAGATTAAAAGGAAGAATTCAAAACCTAAATTCCCTTGCAGCCTTTGTAAGGGTGACCACTTTCTGAGGGATTGCCCCGGTCTTACCCAGGTTTTAGAAATGTGGTCTTCCACGTCATCGGCCTCTGTCGGTCATGTCAATGATACCCTGTCAAATAGTGATGTTCAGGTTGGTAAGAAGAAGAAAACTGTCAAGTTCCCTTGCATGTTATGTAAAGGTAATCATTACTCTCACCTTTGTCCTCGCATGGACGAGGCTTCTTCTCTTTTGGAAAAACTTCAACTTCCGAAAGGTTATCGTAAGCTTTCCTCTGACCCATCATTGGTTGATGGACTGGTCAATCCGGTGCCATCCCCGGTCAGTCCGATTGATCAGGTGGCCAATCTAGTTTCCTCCTTGATTGAACCACAAACCCAAGTAGTTGATCCAGTTCAGTCATCAATCAGCCCCACTCTTCATCAAAAGAGTGACACCAAAGTGGTCGATCTGTTTTCATCCTCAGTCAATCCCACTCTCCCGTTAGAGAGTGACACCAAAGCGGTCGATCAGTCTCCACCCATTGACCCCATTCTTCCCATGGAGAATGAAACTCAAGTGGTTGATCCAGTTTCATCATCAGTCAATCCCACTCTTCCATTGAGGAGTGATCAAGTGACTGATCCAGTCCCTTCCTCAGTCAGTCCCACTCTTCCTATGAAGAGTGCTAAAGTGGTCTATCCAAGTCCACCATTGGCTGATCCGATCCAATCATCGGTCGATCCTACTCTCCTTCTAGAGAGTAAATCCGATACTGCCCATGTTTTTCTTGTTAATACAGACTCTACCATGCCTGGGGGCATTCCTCCTCCTCTTATGGAACCCCCTCCAAGTACTGAAGCCATCCTTTTTGATTGGGGTGCACTAATCGGACCTCGTCTTCCCTCCCACATTCCTTTCTAGATTACAGTACAGGTTCGTGGTCGGGATGTTCCTCAAACATTGATAGATGAAGGTGCGTCCATTAGTATTTTGTCTTCTGTTGCTTGGTATGCTTTGGGTTGTCCGTAGCTTGCACTGGTTACACAGAATCTGTTAGCTTTTAACAGAAGAACTAGTCAACCTTTAGGGATCCTTCCTCAGTTTCCTGTAACTTTGGGAGGGAAAACTGTCTTTATTGATGTCATGGTAGTCCAAGACCCCTTGGATTTCTCTTTACTCCTTGGGCGGGATTATGTCTATGCTATGAAAGCTATTGTATCCACTCTTTTCCGTGTGATATTTTTCCCTCATGATGGAAGAATTGTGACTATTGATCAACTTTCATTCATCAGCCCTGACTGGGTTACCTCCCTAAGTGGTTCTTATATGCAGACAGTATCACCCCCGCCGCATGTCAATTATGTGGCATTGTCTCCCATGACCTCAACTTCCGACAATTTGGATCCGGTAGTTGACATGGTGATCTCTTCGGTAGGGTTATTGGAGCTCGATCTCCTTACCCCTGTCATGACCCTCGACATGTGTCCCTTCCAGAGTGATTGTCTTCCATTCAAAAAATATCTCTTGGAAGCCATGACCGATTTTTATCCATTGACATGGTACCCTTCTAGAGCATTATCCTCTTGGAAGCCATGATCTGGACGAAACCACGAGCATAGTTTCTCTTTTCTGTGGCAAGCTCGTTAAAAAATGAAACAGAGGCCACTAGCTTTCATGCTGGGGGAAACTATGAGCATAGTTTCTCTTCTCTGTGGCAAGCTCATTAAAAAATGAAACAGAGGCCACTAGCTTTCAAGCTGGGGGCATGTCACGAGCATAGTTTCTCTTCTCTATGGCAAGCTCATTAAAAAATGAAACAGAGGCCACTAGCTTTCATGCTGGGGGCAGGTCACGAGCATAGTTTCCCTTCTCTGTGGAAATCTCTTTAAAAAATGAAACAGCGGTCACGAGCATAGTTTCTCTTCTCTGTGGCAAGCTCGTTAAAAAATGAAACAGAGGCCACTAGCTTTCATGTTGGGGGCATAACGAGCATAGTTTCTTTTCCTGTGTCAAGCTCGTTAAAAAATGAAACAGAGGCTTTGAGCATAGTTTTCTTCTCTGTAGAAAGATCATTAAAAAATGAAACAACAATCTGGGGATCGAACCTAGAACCTTGAGCATAGTTCTTTTTCTGTTTCAAGCTCATTAAAAAATGAAACAATCACCTCTCCCTTCAAGTTGAGTCTTTCACCAGATCTCGTAGATGTCGAGTCGAGTCTTTCGTTAGGTCTCATTGTTTGAACCTTCATTTCATCCACCTATATCCTTTTTCTCCATCTAGCACAGAAATTGGTGACAACCTCAAAGTCCGTGAATGAATTGAAGCTTGGGGGGCATGTCTCCAGCCTTTGATGATCATTCTGGAGTCAAGCCACCATCTTTCAAGCTGGGGGCATACCGAGCTTAGTCTTTGTTCTTTCTCGTGCTCGTAAATACATGAGAATGTAACCGGGTAAACTTTTATCTCTTTTTCGGACCCGTACGAATACGAACACACGAAAAAGGAACCCCCCTCGAGTCTACTTTAAACACTTTTCAGACTCTCTAAATATGAAAAGATTGTCGAGTGATCTTGCTTCCTTTCACACTCATTAAAAGGTCATAAAGGGCGTCTTTCGAGCGATAGTTTAACCATTTTTCGGTCTCGTTAGACTACTGTACGAAAAAGGAACTGAGAGAGTTCTCTTTTTAGTGTTTTTCCAAACTCTATAATCCCAAAAAACCTTCGAGTTTTCTGTCTTTGGACTCGTTAAAACACACATCGACAGACCCATATGGGACCGAACCCTTACGTCTTCTAGTTCGTTAAACAAAGGAAGAGGAACTTACCGAAGGTGAGTTATATCGAGCATGTGTTATCCTCCTCGAGCTCATTAAATCAAAAAGAGGTACTCATCTATCTGGATGGGGGAAAAATTGAAAGGATCAAGCCAAGCAGTCTCTTGAGAACATCATCCAGCACTTCTTAGAGTCGCCCTTGAACACGACACTTTGTCATTTGCATATATCATAATCTGTCGAACCTCTGCACTGAGCCAATATTTTGAGCCCCTTTCACTCCTTTGGGTCACCCGACACAAGTCACAGTACCCATTGCATAGTTTTGTTCCATGTCATGTTTTGTTGTTGTGCCTCAGTGTTCAAGGGAAGTATCCACCTCTAGAGTCAGCCATCCCAAGTATCTTGCCTCAGAACCTGTGTCAGTCCATGTCCGTCTGATCTTCCAATTACATCTCCATGTCCGTTTCATGTCGTTGATGGGGGATACATCAAGGCCCTCCTTCGACGAGTCTATTCCTGTCGACTCCAACACATTATCCAGGAATTAGACTTAGAAACCAGTTAGTACTTTGGGACCTGCATGCCTCAATGGAAGGCCTCCTCACATTCGACAGTGGGTTTACATCATTGACCTCTGATCGGATGATTCCAAGGATGTTTGACTTCAGGTCATCCATTCACATTCGTTGGAATGTACTAGGGTACCTTGGGAATCATTGACATTAATGGTGATCTCCCTTGCGCTTGTTAACGGTTTACCTCATTGATCGGTAATCAAGTGGTTTCTTCCATGTTCAACGCCAAGACATCTATTTGCATGGTCAGATTCGTACCGTATTGGGATTGGTAAGAAGACCCTGGGTTGAGAGATCACTTTGATATATGCTTTGCCCAGGTTGCGAAGGAATTTCTATTGGACAAAGAACACATACACTGTTACATAGATCCACTTTGTATTGGTCGTGGCTATGTCTTGTTATCTCGTAGATCCACTGTGTATTCTTCGTGGCTACGATCAGTCTGAGTCATCAGAGTATAGATCCACATTGTATCTTCGGTGGCTATACCTTTTTATCAATACAATTATGGATCCGCAGTGTATTTTATGGCGGCCATATCTTGTAAGTCTTGATCACCCAAGCATCGGTATGCCTGCCTTGGGTTTTGAAATATGTCATGATATTTGTTGGATGTTTGTGTGCAGCTTCCGTCAGGTTCTCCGAGTCTATACCCTTGCTTGAACTTCTACAAAGAATTTCAGTTATCAGTTCCTCGCTTCTAACTTCATACTTTGGGGGGCAATCTGTTACACATCAAAATTACTCACTTTGATAGTGTCGCAAGTGTCGTCATTACAAAGGTCGCAAGTGTCGCATTTTGCTCACAAGGTCGCAAGTGTCGCATGTTGCTCACAAGTGTCAAGCAAATCATATTACCATGATGCCTATGTCATGCCTATAACGACATGAGAAAGACACTTGAAACACCTCAAACATCTAATTTGGAAGAGGAGAAATGAGTCAACAGGCTTACAAACCTTTTGCCATCTAAAAGCACCCAAAAAACTGAGTTTTGGAGAGGAGCGCTCCCCCTTACACTATCTCGAAGCGCCAGCGCTCCCCCTTACACTGTCAGGGAGCGTTATAACGCTCCCCTGGCCCTTTTGAGGGAGCGCTATAGATTTTGAGAGCGCTGGCGCCCCCTAAAGCTTACTAGGGAGCGCTACCTATTCTGGGCGGTTGTTAAGCTGTTGAGATGAATGGGGGAAGCATATTTTCATTCTTGGAAGGTAGTTGGATTCGAATCCCTAGTCCAGCCATGATCCTAGGGCAGATCCTCAACTGAAGGAGGAAAATCCTCACCTTCCCCAAGGATATCTCAAGATTCTTGAGCCTCTCCAAGGCTATATAAGCAAGCTTTCTAATGGTGAAAAGGAGACAGAAAAGAGAGAATCATACCAAACTTATGATCTCATAAGGAATGGAAATGGAGAATTACACCAAACTTATGATCTCATAAGTGGTGCTGGAGCTGAAAGTGGAAGAATTGAACATATGAGACTTATGATCTTGGAGGAAACTTACAGTCAGCCAAAGGAAAGTGATCAGTGAAGCTGCTGTTATCCAGGTTGTGGATCTTTCAGGCAAGGGTTAGACGAAGAGGACTTGACGAAGTTGTCGCATTCACATCTACGATTGTAAGTACTGTTGTCGTTATTCTCATTAATATGACATGCTTGGCCTGTTTCTTTCTAGTTTGTGTATGATGTTACATGAACTTGTCATTTATTGATAGATCTGTTTTCAAGCTAATGTCAATAGAGTAGGAAGTGGTCGTATCTTGTTTTGTCCACAGAACTCAGCGAGGAGCAAAGAATTGGAGCGCAACTCAGAGCGTGCAGGGACAAATGTCGATAACAGGTACTTCTATCATCCTTCCTTCTCATGTGTTAGTTTAGATAGATTCGAAAGAAATTCAGTGTCCATGTTAAGCATTTTTCTGTCTAGGTTTAAGGTCAAGACTTAGAGGTGATCTACCTGTCCGCAGGGAGATTTTCCTACAACAGCTTCTGTGAAATCTTCTGCACTAGCGCTCCTAGTTGCATTCTGTTCTAAATCCCTCAATTTAGAAATTCCCCTCGACTGCATGCCATAGACAACTTGAAATGGACTCTACCCTATGGTCCTGTTAACAGAGTCATTATAAGAAAACTCTACCTATGGTAATACATTGTCCCACTGGCTGTGGTGTTCCATCACCAGGCTCCTCAGCAAGTCTCCCAGACTTCTGTTCACTACTTTTGTCTGTCCATCCATCTAAGGATGATAAGCTGAACTAAACAATAAGTTAGTTCCCAGCTTCTTCCATAAGGTCCTCCAAAAATGCCCTATGAACTTCGTATCTCTATCTGAAACTATACTCCTTGGTAAGCCGTGAAGTCAAATGACTTTGAAAAATAGGTTTGCGATGTGAGTCGCATCACTAGTTTTCTGACATGGAATGAAGTGTGCCATCTTAGAAAATCTATCCACCACTACAAAGATTGATTCATAACCTCTTTGTGTTCTTGGCAACCCAACACAAAATCCATGCTAATTGCATCCCACGGCCTCTCTGGCATGGGCAATGGATGATAAAACCCCACATTCTGTCTCCTTCGCTTCGAATGCTGGCAAATTCTGCATCTGTCTACAAATATCTTGACCTCTGATCGCATCCCTGGCCAAAAGTATGACTCGCTCAGCTTTGCGAATGTTTTGTCATGACCAAAATGTCCGACCAATCCTCCGCTGTGTTTCTCCTTCAGCAGATTCTCCCTCATGGAGCAATTTAGGATACACAGCTGATTGCCTTTAAATAGCAATCCTTCCTGGATCATGTACTCGGCCCACTGGCTTCTATCCCTGAGAACGAGATTCTTAGCCGCTTCATATGCTTCCTTAAAATTTGGGTCATCTGCGTACATGTCCCTGAGATCATCAAAACCTAACGTTTTGACTTTGAATTCCTGCAACATCAAACACTTCCTGCTCAAAGCATCAACAACTTTGTTATCAGTACCAGAAATATGTTTAATCACAAAAGTGAAATTTTGCATATACTCAACCCATTTGACATGCTTCTAATTTAACTTTTCCTATTGAGTCACAAACTGCAGTGCATGATTGTCATTGTACAAGACAAATTCTTTGGGTATCAAGTAATGCCTCCATTTCTTCAATGCATGGATGATAGCATAGAATTCCTTATCATAAGTGGAATATTTCATCTTTGCTTCATTCAGCTTCTCGCTGGAATATGCGATTGGCTTTTCTTCTTGACTCAAGACCGCCCCGATTGCAAACCCACTTGCATTGCATTTCACTTGAAATGTTTTTCGGAAATCTGGAAAAACCAGAACTGGTTGTTCCGTAATTTTACTCTTCAACAGATTAAAACTCTTCTCATCCTCTTCTGTCCAGTGAAAAGATTTGTGTCTTTTCTTCACTATATCCATCATCACTGCGCTAATTCCACTGAAATTCCTGATGAACTTTCGGTAGAAACTAGCCAATCCGTGAAAACTTCTCACCTCAAATATATTCTTTGGTGATGGCCAATTCTTGATCACTTCTACCTTATCTGGATCCATCCTCAACTCATTTTATGAAATAATAAATCCCAAGTAAATGAGTTCTATCTTCATGAATGAGTATTTCTTCATATTTATTAACAACTTCTCTTGTTGCAATTTCTACATCACTGTAGCCAAATGCTTCAGATGCTCTGCTGCTGTTTTACTAAAAACTAGTATGTCGTTCATCAACCTCATGAAGGTACTCGGCGCATTTGTTAAGCCAAATGGCATAACAAGCCATTCATACAACCCCTCATTTGTTTTGAATGATGTCTTCCATTCATCACCCTCTCTCATGCAGATCTGGTGATAACCGCTTTTCAAATCAATCTTTGAAAAGTACCTTTCTCCACTCAAGCAATCCATCAGATCGTCCATCCTCGGCAATGGAAATTTGTACTTGATGGTTATTTTTTTGATCGCCCTCGAGTCAGTACACATCCTCCAGACTCCGTATTTCTTTGGACTGAGTACTGTTGGAACAACACATGGACTCAAATTTTCTCTGACCAACCCTTTGTCCAACAAATCCTGGACTTGCCTCTTAACTTCTTCATTCTCCTGTGGCGTCAGTCTATACACGGATTTGTTTGACAAACTGGCTCCTGGTATGAGATCAATATGACGACTCACACTTCTGATTGGTGGCAACAAATGAGGTAATTCGTCCACTACAATGTCAGCGAACTCTCCCAGTAGTTCCTGAACCTCCTCTGGTAAATCATCCACTCTTGTGCTAGTCAGAACAATCCTCGGCTTTCTGACCACAATGAACTGTGGATCCTACTTCTTCTTAACCTCGGTAATAAATTCCTTCCCACTCATGAGAAGTAAAATGTTACTCACTTCTGGCTTCACCTCCTTATCTTTAATTGGAAGCAACATGTGTGTCCTCCAATTCTTCTCTAGGGCGTATGTGTTCATCCTCCCATCATGAATCACATTTCTGTCATATTGCCATGGTCTACCCAACAATAGATGACAAACATCCATAGGAATGACATCACATAATATCTTATCATTATATCCCCCTATCTTAAATTCAACCAAGCATTGTTTTGTGATAGTTACCTGGTGTCCCTTTTGTAGCCACGAAACTTTATACGGGCTTGGATGATCAGTCGTCTCCAGCTCCAGCTATTCTACCATCTCGGTTGAAACGAGATTGTCCATGCTACCACTATCTACAATGACCTTGCACACCCTGTCCTTGGTCTTGCAAGCAGTCCTGAAAAGTCTGGTCTTTTGGGCTAAACTTTCCACCTCTTTCTCTGGTGTCAAAAGGAATTTTCGCATCATCAACGATCTTCCACCTTCAACATCTGCTGCCTCAACATATCACCTCTGTGCCTCGGCGATGTGATCTTCTCCCCCTTCTTTATTTTTATTTGGACACTCATAAGACTTGTGCCCATTCTTTCCACATGTGAAGCATGTTATTACTCCACCTCTTCCTCTTCCTCTACCTCTAGTACGAGGAAAAGTGTTATTATCAGCATATCCTCCTCTCTGCTCAATATGTTGTTCTCTTTTCTCTGCGTATTTCCCTCGTTGTGAACTTCCACCTCTCTCTGTTCGAGTCTAAGGTTTCTTCCAGTCGTTCCTGGGCTTCTGGGTTCTTTTCTGGGCAACTGACTTTCCCCTAGGCTGGCTTTTGCCTCTGCCCCTATGAATCTTCTTTCGGCTTAGCTTCTCTTCAGCTTTCAGAGCCATCTGATAAGCATATTCCACCATTCGGATGGTCACCATACTCATTTCATCCTGAATCTCATATCTCATGCCATTCATATACCTAGCTACTTTTTCGTCATTTCTTTCACGATGACTTTCCCTGATATTCAACCTATAAAAATCTTCAGTATATTCCTTTACTGACATCAACTTCTGTCTCAGGTTCTGCATCCTCTTGAACAAAGAAATTTGGTAATCCCTGGGGATGAATTTTGCCTTCATCTTTGCAATCATCCTGTCCCAGCTCTTAATTTTCTGCTTGCCTTAGCAATGCCTATCAACTTGTAGTTCATCCCACCACAAGGCTGCATGTCCTTTTAATCTCGTGATGGCATGCCTGACTTTCTTGTCCTCTTTGACATATTCATAGTCGAAGTATGTGTCTAGAGCTCTAATCCAGTTTAGAAGTTCCTCTACATCCAGATTCCCCTCATAAACTGGAATGTCCATCTTCACCTTTGCACCCATTCTTGCAACAGCTTTAAGTAAGCGCTCATTTGCTGCATCTTCTGCTGTGACTTATTCTTCTCCATGTCCAACATCATCTTCATTTTCGGACTCACTGATATCTCCTACATCAGCTGTGTGCCTTTGTCTTATCTCCATGTCCACAAGTCTAGCACGTAAGTTATGCAGATCTCTTTCTACTTCTGGAATCTACACCTGTCTACCCCTTCCTCTGGACATTTCCCTTTCCTCCTCTGGATCGGGTGATTGTCTATCTCTTCTCCTTAGCGGCATGGCGAATTCTCCTTTTCCCCACTACAGAAAGCAAAGAATATTTTCTAAGCTCTGATACCACTTGATGCAGGCACGCTCGCAAGCACATCCGCTCACAGGATCTTCTCTTCTCTACTGGCCCGAAGAAAACTAAGGCCATTCTATTTCCCTATCGGGAAATCCGTATCCAGAACAAACTCTCCACTGGATCTCCTCTTTACAATTGGGAGATCGGACTAAATCTCACGATCTTGTGAGTTCGTGAGTCGAAGCTTCCGACTCTTCCTTTCCAATCTTGCGATACTCAAACCAGCGATACGGTTATGGCTCCTTCCTTGGTCAGCGCCCTCCCCACATGTAACCATAGGCTAGGATTAAATATCAGCGCCTCTCTCAATTCGCACCTTCGTGAGTTCGTGAGTCGAACTCTCATGCCCTCCTGTTACGATCTCCCAAGATGCGATAGGTCAACGCCGGGTTGACTCCTCCCTTGACTCTTTTCTCTCTTCACAACCTCGCAGGTTGAAGCATCAAGCCTTCCCACTCTTATCCAACGAATCCTCGAGATGTGAGAATTCAACGGAGTGTTGACTCCTTTCTCCAGGAAACGTGTGTCCACCCGTCAACCACACGGGTCTCACCTTATGGATCTGCCACGTGTCCACACGAACCTCGGCTCTCGGCACTTCGCGACTTCTGATGTCGAAAGTGACCCCTCTCAACCTCCGAACCCCCGAGTGTGCGATAGGCGATGGGGTTTCCAATCCAATGGTCCTCTCGAGTGCCGATATCCTGATGCCCTTCGGGACTTTCGCTTCTATGTCCACGAAGACTTAAACTTCGTGTCCCTCCGGTCAGATCCAATGGCTAACGGATATCTGTGTGAGATCCAACGGCTCACGATTTCCTCTTCTTGCGCACTCCTCTACTCCTCCGGGACATGAAATCTTCAACGGTCCAGAATCTATTGGCTGATCCAATGGCCGATGTTGCTCCTCCAAAGCTTTTGCGCGTTCTCTTCTGCCCTTGGAAGGATTTCAAAAGCCAAAGGCCTCAACCTTTGCTCCCTTTCTCTGTGAGATCCACGAATTTGAGTCCTCGCCTCCGCGTATGAAAACGTTGTCTCTCCTAAGCTTTTTTTGTAACTCAGAGCCTTAGAAAAGACTCTTGCGTGCACTCCTTGCGGCAACCTTTAAACACTTCAAGTGCCTGAATCCTTCAGACTCTACGCACACCTGCGGCAACAGTCTTTCAATGCTTTACTCAGGTTCGCAACCCTGAGACTTTACTCGGCCTGCACACTCCTTGCACGGATTCTGTGCCCAACTGCACTTCTGAACGATCGAGAACAAAGGCTACCCTATATGAACTCTCTGTCAATGCACTCCTTGCGGACAACTTCGACTGCACTCCTTGCAGGAACTCTTGTTCAGATAGAGGAACAATTGAACCTCATTCCTACACCCTTTCAGACTTCAACCTCAAAGCATGAAATCATATACACAACATATAAAACAAATGTATATCAGGAAGAAACCATTCATGAGCATAACATCAATACACAGAGAACAACACAAACCATGAATTTGAACCAATTCTTTCTATTAATTCAAATGTCTATACATGGGTGTTCTTACAAAGCTCCCTGCATGCTCTTTCTCTTCCTTCTTCAGAATTATGTTACAATGCACAATGAGGGTGTCTATATCTCGTTTCCCTCTTGTGCTCCCAAACAGTCTAATCTAGAATTAAATTCTATCTACCTGCATTAACTATCTTAAATGCCTCCTACCTAGTAAGGGCGAGAGCATATGGCTCAAGGTCCTGATTACATTTACAAGTGCGCTTCATCTTAATGGCTTCATTTAAGATGGCACATCAATTCCCAAGGTGATTTCAAAATTCGTGTTGGCTTGTCCAGCTGTCCACTTGCATTCCGCGCTGGCTCGCTTGACGTGGGAGATGCTCCTGCATCACTTTTCTTCTTAATATAATTTGTAGACTTTGGAGTTTTGGAGATCAGACTAGTGTTGATTATTTGAATGATTTTTCTACATTAGGTCATGTTGTAAGTAAAGTTCTATTAGCTGATTTTAATTCAAGTGTGGTAGCAAAGTATTGGAGGGCCCCCATTTACAAGCTTGTGCAGTCAACTCTACATGTTTTCATAGTTGTAACAATGATATGCTTCTATGCTTGCTATAGTTTATTTCCATTACTTATAAGCTTTATTTTGATTAGGATACCAAACTTAATTATTGATAAGTTCAATCACACATTGTGAAGTGATTTCTTGTAAAAGAACTCAATGTATTCTTGCTTCCAACAATAAAGTTTTGTTAATTACTGTAGTTTATTTTTATGCTCTTTGATGCTTCATTTTTAAAATATTTGATGATCTAAGTGCTGATAGGTTTTGTGAAACATTATGAATGTAACTCCTGTAAGTTTTTTTAATGTTTTCTTGCTTACAACATCCAAGTCATTAATATACTTTAGGTTCATTTCCAATGCAAGTGTGTTTAATAATTAATGAACTTGAATGTTGATATATGTTGTTGAACACTATGAAAGGACTTCTTGTAAGAGAGTTTAGTGTTTTCTCATTTACAACAAACAAGTTTTATTGAGTGTGTTTTAGGCAAGTTTGATCGCTTTTAAACTAGTTCATATCTACAAATCCATATATATTGGTGTTCTTCGAAGTTCTACAAACCTCTAGATTGATAATGGAATTTATGCTCTAATTTACAATAATATATTGGACCAACATGGCCCAAGAAAGACTTGATTTTGCATGGGTTTACAAGTGGTTCCATATCCCTTATTACATTCATTCCTTAGTATTCTTTAACATATTCAAGTGATATACCCTAAAAACAAGTTAGCATTGGGGAAGTATCCTTTCATTTGTTTCTCCTCTACTCCATTCTCTATCCTAAACAAGTAGTCTAGTCCCTCATGGGAGTTTCTATGTTTCAAAAATATTTTAAAATCATATTCTTGAAAAATAATTAACAATATACATAATCATCCTAACAAGATGGTCTTGTTTACTCGTCTTGGCATATCCTTTGACAATTTTTCTCTAGTTCCATATGTGGCCCAAGAAAGACTTGATTCTGCATGGGTTTACAAGTGGTTCCATATCTCTTATTACTTTTATCTTATATGGATCTACTAACATACCTTCCTTCGAGACTATATGCCCTAAACATTTCCCAAAATTGTTATAAATAATGATCATATTTAGAATTTAAATGAATTAGAACTTAGATGTATAATAAAATCTAACAAATAAAGTGATTTAATAATGGAAATGTAGTAATTAATCATTAGATATTTTGGATTTATGTAATGTACTCATCCTCTCCCCTAGAATAATGAGGCATTGCATCATCTAATGTATGGAGGAATTCACTCTTTCTCATTTTTAATGTGTATTCTATTCACACTTGTGTGTATAAAACCTACATGGAATCAAATCCCATTGTGGAGATAAGAAGTTAGTGAGGTCACATAGAGGTGTAGTTGTTGAGTGAGCTTGTAACGACCCTCCATTATGCCTAAGAAAATTCGAAGCACAAAAGGTAAAAAAAAATTCAGTAAGAAATTAACATCAACACATGATCACAATAGAACCTGATCTACAAAATCATAAGTAAAAGCAGTACCAACTACTCATCAAGGAAATCACTAATGATGCATTCAACGCGTCAACGAAGGATAACAACACATAAACATAAATAACATAGCATATTCTCACATCATAATATCTTGAAGCAATTTACAACTACACTAGTTAGATAATGAATATAAAATGGCTACCCACCCAACCTACCCTGCAAGTTTAGGACCTCTAGGACACATAGGAAATTCTCAAGCATAGGTTCCAATTGATTTTTACCATTTAAGGTCTCATGGATGATGACTGTTCTAAGGAACAAAGAGTTGTATACATCCCACTAACACAATCAATCCAAGCAACTAGCTAAATCAACAATATCTACGATCATCCATGTAACAACCCTAGTTGAATATATGCTTAGGGACTATTAAGTAAAAATTTATTAGGTAATTAATTTTTCTAACATGCTATTAACTAAACAAAGATTGGTATAATGATATTAATTAATTAATTTTTATAATTTTGATTAATTAATTAATTAATTAATTAATTACCTATTACATCCAATGACATGGTTATTAAATTTAAGAGTCTTAATAAATTTAATTGTTTAAATTAAAGGATTACGTATACGGAGGGGATAAGGAGCATTAATAATCAGATAAAACATTAATAATCGGATAAAACATTAATAATCGGATAAGACATTAATAATCAGATAAGACAATGAATGTATGGATAAGGAAAGGGGGGAGGAGAAAAGGGTCGGTGAAG
Source organism: Picea engelmannii (assembly GCA_009831015.1). Taxonomy (NCBI): domain Eukaryota; kingdom Viridiplantae; phylum Streptophyta; class Pinopsida; order Pinales; family Pinaceae; genus Picea; species Picea engelmannii. The sequence goes on from ML785059.1 coordinate 496,392, forward strand.
GAGGGATATGAGGGGGGAGGAGGCATACAGAAGGGGGGCATTATTTTTCAGGGTTCTCTTGGATTTGCTGGTTGAGAGTTTGAGTTTTGTAGTCAGGGAAGGATCATTACGGGGGGCACCGGTTTTCTATGGGTTTTGGGCACAGGGGCCAGGATATCCATATGGTATCCTGGAGCTAGGAAGCTATCCTAGCTGGTAGGGAGGAAACACGGTTTGGGCAGAGTTGATCAGCGCATCAAGCTGGGCAAGGCAGCAGCAGGAAGGTCAACAAGACAAGCGGAAGTTTAACATCATACCAAGGTATTTTAATTTATGTATTTGTTTTATGCATTTAAGGAATATGAAGTGTTATAAGGTTGTCTGTAAGCTATTATGTTCAGCTCAATAAATTTTATATATGTTGGTTTTGGTTATATGTTGATTATGAAGTAAAATAAATGTTAGGTTAGCATTCTTTAAAATAAATTCTTTTGGGTTTTATAAGGCTTTGTGGAGTCGAACCCTACACATGGTATCAAAGCCCTGGTTCAAAATCTGGAACCAAGGGCCTACCTACCTACCTACCCACCTACCCGATTTAGTAATGGAATTGTACCCACCTAGAAATTAGATAAATCGGAGCCTGAGGGCCAAGTTCCAGCTCCAAGTTCCAGCGCCACCTCCACCTAACCTGTAAGCCAAGTATACATTGATTTTAAGTATATATATTCATTAATAGGACGTATTAATGTTAGAATTTTAACTACTTCTTAGTATTATTTTTATAAGAAATTGTTAAACTATAAACTAGACACTTTAACCACTTTTCCATTTTTGTAAAATTCATTATAATTGCGCATAAAAATAAATAAATATATAAATAGATTTTTTTTCAAAACTCCTTTTGCATTCGTCTATTCTTATTCATACAAACTCCTCTATCTGCATCAACAACAAATTGTCAAACTTTGCAGTTAAGTTGGGAAACTGGGATTGGAATTATGCTAGACAATTTACATATAAATCTTCAAAAAATTAAACAAAAACATTAAAAAATGAGAGTATGTTGGACACAATTTATACATAAATCTCCAAAAATTAAACAAAAACATTACAAATATAGCTACACC
>ML785059.1:506265-538093 GCA_009831015.1 Picea engelmannii
TTTTTTGTTTGTTAATTTGTGCAGGACCTGCGATTAACCTGTGGCTTGAGAAACCGCGACTCAGGGGCATCTAAGCCGTCAAAATCACCCAGGAATCGCACCCGGCCTGAGCCACACCAACCCTTAACATGGTTGGATTTTTTTTTGTCCCCGCAGGTTTCGAACCGGTGACTTTAACATCACGGAGTGGCTTAACAACACACTCCGTCACCGACTGTCCTACACCTCGGGGACGATTGGTATAATGATATTAATTAAATATTTATTAATTAATTAATTGTTATAATTTTGATTAATTAATTAATTAATTAATTACCTATTACATCCAATGACATGGTTATTAAATTTAAGAGTGTTAATAAATTTAATTGTTTAAATTAAAGGATTATGTATACGGAGGGGATAAGGAGCATTAATAATCGGATAAAACATTAATAATTGGATAAGACATTAATAATCGGATAAGACAGTGAATGTATGGATAAGGAAAGGGGGAGGAGAAAAGGGTCGGTGAAGGAGGGATATGAGGGGGGAGGAGGCATACGGAAGGGGGGCATTATTTTTTAGGGTTCTCTTGGATTTGGTAGTTGAGAGTTTGAGTTCTATAGTCGGGGAAGGATCATTATGGGGGGCACCGATTTGCTGGGGGTTTTGGGCACGAGGGACAGGATATCCATATGGTATCCTGGAGCTAGGAAGCTATCCTAGCTGGTAGGGAGGAAACATGGTTTGGGCAGAGTTGATCAATGCAACAAGCTGGGCAAGGCAACAACAGGAAGGTCAACAAGACAAGCGGAAGTTTAGCATCAGACCAAGGTATTTTAATTTACATATTTGTTTTATGCATTTAAGGAATATGAAGTATTATAAGGTTGTCCTTAAGCTACTATGTTCCGCTCAATAGATTTTATATATGTTGGTTTTGGTTATATGTTGATTATGAAGTAAAATAAATGTTAGGTTAGCATTCTTTAAAATAAATTCTTTTGGGTTTTATAAGGCTTTGTGGAGCCGAACCCTACAATCCATTTCATCAATCCATCAATCCTAAATATCAATTAACCATGGCGCAAGGGTAATCATCATCGTTATCAATCATACATCAACATTTAATATTCGTTGTGCACGAGAGTAAAAAATTCTATAACACTCACATGTCAACTTAAGTAATGGCGCAAGATTAAATAGAAACTACTCATGACACAAGAGTGTTCTACATTAAAATTCAAGGTCCAAGAGAAATATTATGAATAAATCACACCCCCACTTAAATTAAGGCGCGCAAATACATTTATTAATAAAATAATCATGCATCGCCATTATTTCAATGTGCGAGTAATTCAAAAGAGTAAACATTTATGTGTCAACATTGGTCCATAAATCCACGCAATATAACCACTTAGCCACTAGCATAAATGCAATCATCTGCCACATTAAAAAAAATTCGCGCAAGAAGTCTAAAATCTAAAAAATAATTCATTACATCATATTCTTATTATGTGCAATAAGTCTAATATCTAAACCATCATACTTTACAATATACTTTCAGCACGTGAAAGGTGTCAATTTACTCAATAATTTACACATCAACATTACTTCAACGACACAAGAGAATCTATGTATTCACCAAGTTCATTTCATGCGTAATTAATCTAATCACATCCAGTTCAAGGCGCAAGGGAATCCTTAGTTTTATTCCCAGGCGCAAGTAAACTAAATGACTTAATCATCATCAATCATTAAATATTCTAGGAGCAAGATCGTCGAAACACTCCAAGAAACACTTTGGAAACTTCAAGAGACCTTATTAAATCTCCAAACAAATTGACGAAATGCAAAGGTGAACAACTAAAACGGTGTCTCTAAAGTCATTATGGATTTAATTAGAATAAAAGGGCACCATGGATGAACTGATTTCATTTCAAGGAATGATACTATGCCACTAATTCAACTCCACACACATAACATGATGAGCTTAAATAACCTGAACTATATGTGAGGTAGAGTACACATTTTCTTCATGTACAAGTGGTTAGCTATAATCTGTCATTGTGAGTGTCACCTCAATGATGAACCAGGAAACTAAAATGGATAAAAAAAAATGATAACAATGAAAGGATCCCAAACCAAAGGAAGAGGTGGTGGGGAGAATTCTCCATCAAGGTAGGGTTTAGAAAACCTGTGCCAACCCAAGATAACTAGAGGCACCATCGAGAAGACAAGCAATGTCTATAAATATATATATGTCTAAATGTAATGTATATATATAACGTTAATATGGAAATGTATGTGATATCGAGCGAATAAAATTAAAGTGATAGGAAAAGTCCAAAGTTTCAAGGAATTAAGAACTATAATCCTCGTGTCATTAAAATCCTCACTGCTAAATTAAAATTTTTTTTGAGCTAGTGAAAGAGGCAAGAACACAGTGACTATTACTCCTCTGGAAAAAGAAGAGAAACTATTACTCCTATGGAAAAACACAAAGAATTTATAAAGGAAAGCGATGAACCTTTAAGGTAAATACTGTGACTATTACTTCTCTGGAAAACATAGAGACTAATACTCCTCTGGAAAAAACACAAAGAAGACTATAAATGAGAGTGTTGAGCCTTTAAGGGAAACACTGTGACTATTACCTCTCTGGAAAATGCAAAGACTATTACTCCTCTGGAAAAAAACGTAGAGAAGACTATAAATGAGAGCACTGAGCCTTTAAGGGAACAATATGACTATTACTTATTTGGAAAACATAGAGACTAATACTCCTCTTAAAAAAATGCAGAGAAGACTATAAATGAGAGCGTTGAGCCTTTAAGGGAATGTTGAGACTATTACTTCTCTCGAAAACGTAGAGACTAATACTCCTCTGGAAAAAATGCAGAGAATACTATAAATGAGAGCGTTGATCCTTTGAGGGAACATTGTGACTATTACTTCTCTGGAAAATGCAGAGTCTATTACTCCTCTGGAAAAATATGCAGAGAAGACACCCAATCACTGGAAGAAAGTTCACTACAAGTGAGGGAAAAAGGTCGTTGGAAGGATACCCTATGAAGGCGGGTTTCTACAGGAGAAAAGGAAAGGGGTTCAAACAAAATATTCCCAAATTTCAAATTCTTTTAGACCTAAAATCGCCATAGTAAACTCGTGGATATGAGAACAATTTTCTATGAAATAAAAGCGAAAATCGCTGAGAAATTGTAAAGGAAATCGTTGTGTACAAGAAGAAAAAATCACTGAGTTCTCAAGGTGAATGCAGATAATTTATAAAGAAAATAAAATTATGAGACTTGCTAATACAAACCAAAACGCAGAGACATGCAAGATAGGAGATTTTGCATGTAAATTACATAGGTAATAATTGAATAATAACCAAGGAAAGAGTGTAGAGATCACATGAATAAATGGTTGAGGGTAGATGCGAAATAAATGGGAGAAATTGTGTGTAGATTACATAGGTAATAAATGAATGAGTAACCAAGAAAAACACATATCAAACCATTTAAATTCAGATTCTTGGGTTAGCGAATTCACTAGAGAGTAAGATTCAGATAGTGTTGGGTGCACATCAAAGGGAAAAATTCATGGACAGATCTCAACTAGAAGGTCAGGGATCAACATTCTAACACATATTTTCAAGCTCATAAATAATTAAAAAACAATAATTCATTCATAACTAAGCCTAGAATTTATAAAACATTGTGGGTTGTCTAATCCATCCTAAAATTTTCAACACAATAAGTAATAAAAAGAAAACACGATTGAACGAATTAAATCCTAATTCAAATATCGTTTTTCGATAAATATCGCAACTGCAACTGATATGTACTTGATGATGTTCTTCGACAGCTGGTGTTTCCTCCTTCGTCCCTCTTTCTAATCATCGAGACTTCTCCAGTACCTCCCATCCAATGTTAGGGGTACTCTTCTTCCCCCTTATCTCCCTGAGCTACAAAAGAGCCACACATAAACACAACCAGAAAAATCTAGCTCCTAGCTCACCTCGCAAGGTCGAGCTACCACTCTCTTTCTCGAGCTAGGTATCCCAACTCTCACAAGTAAAATTAGTCAAAGAAATCATGGCAACATAAATTTACTCATACCGGTCATGATGCATTCCTCTTCTCAGCCATTTCTTTTATAGAATTTTTCTTAGTGACCACTTTCCATTGCATGTTTAATGCATTTTATTAAAACAATAATTAGGAATTACTCCCCCTGTACACTTGTCACCCATTCCCTTAGTTGCACCAATAAATTCATAATTTAATTAAATGTCAATTTCCCTCGCCCATCCTAAAAGCACTCCTAAAATTACTCCTAGTTTTCCCTTTATTCCCTCTATTTCTTTTTTAATGACTGACGCCTTTCTAAAACTTAGTTGTGTTTAATTTAGGAATTTTTTTAGTTAGACTAGACTAGATTCCTTTCTATGGTTCCACTTTCCTTTTTATATTTATTTCATTTCTTATCTTAGTTCCAATTTGGTATTCTTTTGCACACATTTGTATTATTAAATGTTTAGATATAAAGTTTTACTCTTTCAATTACTAACTTGATTTTTCTTCATTACCCAACATTTATTAAATTTACAATTTAAATTTTTAGTCTTCTTACCCACTTTAGACTTAGGTTCCAATTTTTAAACTAGGATTAGAATTTTTAAGTATATTTTATAATTAATAAAAATAATCATTTAATAATTATTTTAATTCCGACAATGTCAAAACAATTTTTTTTTTTTAGGCACCTAGGTTCATTGACTCACCTTTATTAAAATCACGATGTGCCCTTCAAGACGCACTCTGTGCTCCAAGGGTGCCACTCGCCTTTATTCAAGTTTTATTTATGTGACATGCCCTTCAAGATGCACTGCGTGCTACAAGGGTGCCACTCGCCTTTGACTAATTTTGGTAGTTGTCCAACCCTTGGAGTCAATACTACATTAGACGAACTTGTGAGAGACTAAGAGCCTCTAAGGAATAAGGACCTTTCCTTATTGCGCACCCCTTAGAATCTTTGTGAGCGACTGTCTCAGTCTTCCCTCACGACATCATGGATCTCTCGAACTAGGTAATCATTAACCTACAATTCGAGTCATGGCAGGAGTGCTAGTAGGCTGTGGCAGGGCTTCTACCACACCTCTCCCTCAGTATATATTTTTTGTGCATGGCCCCTTTACTCCTTATGTGAGTCTGATTAGCAAGCAATCGTCAGCCTGCACCCATCAACGAAACATTGTCAACGATCCAAAAAAAACATCATAGTATACCTGATCATATGTCACATATACATAAATAGAAATACCCAAACCATATACAGTCCACTCCCTGAGTTGATCCGGAATCCAAGGAGGTCCATTGATGACATCGACATCCTCAATCTGTCGAGTGTCCTGCACACTCAAGATAAACACGTTAATATCACATGTCTATACATAGATATCAAATAACATAACATCATAATCCAACAACAACATCATCAGAATCCATAAGCAAAACAAACAACCATATACAAAACCAGATCACTTGCACGCAAGTGTCCTCAAAGAATAAGTCAAATCATGTGCCTGCAAGAGCGAGATGTTACATACACCCCCTCTTGGTTTAAACTTTGTCCCGAAGTTTCACAGTATATGTGCAGTAAATAAAGTATCTGAAAAGATCTAAATGTCTAACTATCAAACAAAAATGGAAACTGCTGACACATATCATATGCGTCCTCCTAGGTAGTTGAGTGTGGACTATAATTGTCCCACTAAACCTTGACCTAATTGATTGTTCAAAGTCGCAGCTATCGAATGTGATGGTCCAAAATGCGGATTGGCTCCACCGTGAGTGAACCCTTGTATGAGACCTGCAAGGAACTCATGTGAATCACATGTGTAGGATCACTAACATAATTTCTCAAAACTGATACATGAAAAACATCGTGCATATTCCTCAAAGAATTAGGTAAGGCTAGTTGATAGGTGACGGGCCCTTTCTTTTCCATAAGATCGAAAGGTCCCACAAATCTAAGAGAGAGTTTAGCACCCTTTCCAAACTTGATCGAACTCTTGTGCGGTTTCACCCGCAAGAAGACTCAATCACCAACTTCATAACTACTATTGGGTATTCGTTTTGACACCCCTATTACCTTATCTTATCTTCTATATTGGTCAATTTTACCTTTGACATATGCATATTTTTTCTATTTCTTCCACAAACCTACCTCGTGACCTTATTCATATGCATAATGAGGTAACCCATGTTAAAAACATGATTTGTTTGATTTCTTAATTAATTGGGACTAAATGATTGTTTTTTATGCTTCTAATTACTTTGATTAATTTAAGCAGCTTTCATGACAAGAATTTATCTCATCCAGTACTCATCTTCAGGATTTGTCTGATACTTCTGTTGGTTTGGTATTGCAACATTTCAATTGTTCTATTCTGGTACTCTGCCTATTTTGGTACCAACTATGCGTTGATCCGGTACCAAGATATGTTACTGTGTTAGTCTAGTACTAACCTCGCTTCTACATTATTGATGTTTTGAATGAGTACACTGGTGATGGATCCAAGAAATTGGTTGGCTGGAAGCATCCTTGGTTCGTTTGAAGACCATGATATACTTCATCACTCATGCACTTCGTGTCATGAGGATGAAGTCCATTCCTTGAGATACGCTATGTTCACCAATTGTAATATTTTGTAAACATTCACTGATTATATTTAGACTTTGACTGTAACGAATGATCTTCTTTAAAAGGGACGTTGTATAGATGATCGATATAGATAATATACACTATTATGTTGGAAATTTTATGTTGACTTACTGATTCACTTGTTTAATTGAAAGAATACAAATGCTAGTTTTTGCAATTCATGGATGTGAGTAAAGTATCTATTTTGTAACTTATTTAGAGCTACCTTGTTGGTTCAACAAGGGCCCACCTCCCCAACCAAGGTAAGTCTCCCTGTATATGTTTATGTGTGGACATAAGTTAATTGTGTGTGAGTGTGCAAATAAAATAATTGTGTATTGCAAATGATTTTGAGTGCATGAAATTTGCTAAGTACAACGCAGATCTCTAAATAAATACCTGTTGATTTTGGATCAATGTGAATGAACATATATACATTAAGCATAGTAGATGATTCTATTTATTTTTTTGCAGGGTGATATTTAGTCAACAAAAGCTGGTAGATGTTTGGGATTGTTAGATAAACAATTATTATTTTTATAAATTTGGAAGTCTTAGTAATTGTGTTGTCCTCAATAGGTACATGAACAATTAGACTTCATCTCTCACCCTTCATGCATTAATAATGAAGTCTTTCAATCATATTGACTGTCTCCTATATTGAGGAACGAAGTTTTGATTGGAATTGATTAGGTCATGATTGGTTTCTTTCCAGGAGTAAATAGAGTGAATTGTCAATTGTTATGTGAAATCAATTGCTACATGAAGTAGGGTCTCAGTTCATATTTTTATTTCACGAGCCTATAATGAACATAATTTCTATCTAAACAAGAACAATTTTCAACCGAGTGTTTTCTTGAGATTTTTACTATGAGATTTATCTTCTAGTTTGAAGTTGTGTGAAGAATAGTGTTCAGATATTCCAAAAACAAAGTATTTTGTTATTGATTGTTTCTTGATTGAGCTAGATACAACATATATATATAGATTACCTATTTTCATCACATACAGTGTAACGGATATACTGATTACGAATCCCAGATTGATATATAAATGAGTGAAATATACTAAACATATATTTACACTAACAACTATGGTCAACGCTATACGCATCGACATAAATCTTCTACCGATCATGCGCTTCTTTGATCCTTTGTCTTATCATTTTAATTTGTTCTTCCAATTCTTGGATCGCTTCTGGTCTTACCAAGACCCTATCCTCAAGTCGATCCCATCTCAAAGGTGTCTGACACGGTCACCTATAAAGAAACTCAAATGGTGCCATCTTAATGGTGCTTTGATAGCTGCTATTGTATGCAAACTCTACAAGTGGCAAGAACTCCTCCCAATGCTTTTGTTGGTCCATCATGTACATACACACCATATCTTCCATTATTTGGTTTTTTCTTTCTGTTTTCCCATCTGTCTCCGGGTGATATGCGGTACTAACATTAAGTTGGGTTCCCAAGGCCTCTTGGAAAGTAGTCCAAAAGCATCATGTAAACATCGATCCTTGATCAGATATGATCCTGTTAGGCATGCCATGCAATCTCACTATCTCGCTGAAAAAAACTCTAGCTATGTCTAGCGCTTGATACGTCATAAGTTCAGGGATAAAATGTGCACTCTTCATTAGAGTGTGAACTACCACGAAAATTGATTCATGCCTCCTTGTCATCAGTGGTAATCCCACAATAAAGTCCATCGAAATGACCTCCCATTTCGATTTTGGAACAATGTGTGGCTATAGTAATCCTACCGGATGTCTATGTTCAACCTTCACTTGCTGACATTATAGACATCTCGCCACGTAGCTGACTATGTCTGCCTTCATTCCTTTCTAGAAGAATAAAGGTTTAAGGTCTGCCCTCATCTTCGTGACTCCTGGATGAGACATGTATACTACTTTATGAGCTTCATTTAAGATCAAACCTCTCAAATCGTCATTAGGCGGTACATAAATCTGGTTATTGTACCTCATTAATCCTTCATTGTCGAAAGTAAATACCTCAAATTTTGGTACCAACATGGTGTATTGTCCGATATTTTCCTTAACCTCTTTATAATAGTCATCATTGCACTGTATAGTTAGAATATTTTCACGAATACTCATCTGGAGTGGTATCACCAAAAATATGTGTGGTCTCTGACTCAACACATTTTCCACTCTGTTCACTATTCCTTTTATGTAGGTAATCTCAAAATCATAATCGCTAAGTAGTTCTGACCAACATCTTTGTCACACGTTCAAGTCACTTTGCATAAAAATGTGTTTCAAACCATAGTGCTCTGTTTCAATTCGAATTTCTATCCAATCAGGTAGTGCCTCCACACTCTCAGGGAATATACATTGACCAACAACTCCAAATCATGTGTCGCATAGCTCTCCTCATGCTTTCTTAACTTTCTTGAGATGTAAGCGATCACTTGACTGTATTGCATCAAGAATCCTCCTAATCCTTCCTTGGATGCATCTATGAATACCAAGAAGTCCTTGTCCATGTCAGGGACCTTTAATATCGATGCTATCGTCAAAAAATCCTTGATCCTTAGAAATGCTTCCACGCATTTCTTAGTCCACACAAAATTCTTGTTTTTCTTTTGTAATTTCGTGATCAGATTTGCTATCTTCGAAAAAACTTCGACGAACCGTCGATAATATCCAACTAATCCCATGAAGCTACATACTTTTGGTACATTCATCGACGTGGGACATTCCATAATATCCTCTACCTTTTCTAGATCCACAACAATTCCTTCGTCGGAGATAACATGCCCTAAATAATCAATCCTCGATTGATAAAAAGAGAATTTCGATAGTTTCCTGTATAATTTGTTCTCTCATAAACACTGTAGTACCAGGCGCAAATGTTCATCATTTTCTTCCATCGTCCGAGAATATATCAAAATGTCGTCAATGTATACTTGAAAAAACTTGTCCAAGTATTCTTGGAACACCCCATTCATTAAGCTCATGAATACCCCTAGGGAATTTGTCAGTCCAAATGGTAAAACGATAAACTCATAATGTCCAAACCTCGTCTTGAATGCATTCTTAGGAATGTCTTCCTCCTTGATCTGTAACTGGTGATATCCTGATCTCAAGTCGATCTTCGAAAACATCGTTGTGCCTTTCATTTGATCAAACAAATCATCTATTCTTGGCAATAGATACTGGATCTGGATCGTTTCCTTGTTAAATTGATGGTAGTCAATGCAGAGTCTCCATGACCCATCCTTCTTTTGTATGAAAATAAAAGGTGCACCCCAATGTGACACACTTGGAAGTATAATTCCTAGGTCCAACAACTTTTTCAGTTTCATTTTCAACTCCTGTAACTCAGGGGTTGAGATATGATAAGGCGTCCTTGTTAGCAGTTCAGTTCTAGGTTTTAATTTGATGGTAACTTCCAACTCTCTTTCGGGCGACAAACCTGGTAACTCTTCTGGGAACATGTCCAAAAACCCTTGTACTACTGGAAGATTTTATAATCCTTCTGCCATGCCCTTGTCATTCAGCACTAGGATTGCATAAATATTTCATCCCTTGCGCATGCTCTTCCATAGCTATAGTGAAGAGATGAACCTTAGAGAAACTCCTTAGTTTCTTCCTACAATCACTCGCCTCTATCCCTCATCATTGGTCAAACTCAACCATTCTGTCTTATAGTTGAGTATCGCCTCATGTGATTCCAACCAGTCCATACCGATCACGACATTATAATATCCTAACACCATGATGTACAGGTTGGCCTTCATGACAAAATCTCTGAGGTTAAGGCTACAATCTGTAACCTTTCATCCAACCTTCTTCTTGGTTCTCGAAGCCATTTCCATGTATCTAAACTCATCATGTTCGAATTCCTTTACCTTAATTCTTTTTAGCGTTGCACCAGACATAAATCTCTCTGTAGCACGTGGATCTATCAAAATACTAAAGGTCTGGTCAGCAATGGTACCTAATGTCTTGAGCACAATAGACTGGTGCTCGGCCTAGAGGTTATTCACTGTTGCATGAATCTTATGGTCCTTGCCCAAATCTCCTATTGTAGTGTGTTTGACTGACCCAACTAATATGGCCTCTCAACCAAATAGTCATGTTGGTAATGTGGCTTTCCACATGTCCAACATCTGGTCTTCGGTCCAGTACTCTTGGTCCCCAAAGTAGAATTCGATGACCCACCATCCTGGAACCTTGGTCTATTCTACTAAATAGGCATGAACTGTTGTTGTTGCGGACAATGTTGTTGCTGGTGTTGTGGACATCTATATGGAGTTCACTACTAAGGCACCGATCTCCATGGTGTTGTGAACGTGGATCCTCTCGGAGTGCCTCGATACCCTGATGGATGTTTAGTTTGTTTTTTATGTTGTTGTGCACTAGATGTCTCTTGTCTCATTGGTCTCACAGGAGTGGTGCTTTGACCCTCGCTCATCATTTATTCCTCAGCTATGAGGGCCTTCTGGAAACATCGTCCAATGTCTGAGGCATTAGTATCCTCACTTTTGCATGAATGTTGACATTAAGGATGAACACAAACTTGTTGACCTTGAGCTTATCAGTGTTCATATGTGGAGCATACCTAAGAAACTCCATGAAAAGAGACTTATACTCGAGCATCGTATGACAGACCTATCGTAAGCCGTTGAAATCATTAATATGGCACTCAATGAATTCATCAAAAAATACCTCTCCCAGAACCGCTCCTCAAACAGTTCCCATGAAACATCTTCGATGACCATGTTTAGTTGTGGCAAGAGTGTCTTCCACCATAGAAGAGAACTCCCCTTCAGCTGAAATACCGCCATGCATAACCTCACGTTGGAGGTGTAGTCATGAAGTGCAAAGCACATATCCATGTTATCCAACCATTCCTCAGCGACCGCTCCGTCTGTGGCACCCAAGAACTCGGGAAACTTGACCTTCTCGAGTTCTCGATGAATGCTACCACTACTGACTAGGGTGCGTTGTGGACCCTCAGGGGGTACAAGCACCCTGACCTCATCTCTATCCAGATGGCTAATCAAGGCCTCCGACATCCTCTGAAATGATCTCACCAACCCAACCACATCCACCACAACAATCTGTTCATGTCCAATGACTTTTTCTTCTCTTTGGGGGTTAGACCCCTCTGGCATGGATGCTACTGGAGGCATCACGCCTCCTCCCCTAGCACCATGTCCTCTTTCCCCATGACATACTCTAACCATGATTACCTGGATGGACACAATTCAATTTAATTAGTGATAAATTATTAATCAAGTGTTTATACAGTGGAGGGCGTGATGATCCCAAGTCACGGGGTTGAACCCGCTCTGGTACCATGTGTAACAACCCTCCATTATGCCTAATAAAATTCGAATAACAAAAGGTAATTTTTTTTTTCATTAATAAATTAACATCAACACATGATCACAACAACCCCTGATATACAACATCATAAGTAAAATCAATACCAACTACTCATAAAGGAAATCACTATCGACGCATTCAAAGAGTCAACGAAGGATAGAGACACATAAACATAAATAGCGTAGAATATTAGCACATCATAATATATTGAAGAAATTTACAACTACATTCGTAAGATAATGAATATAAAATGGATACCCACCCAACCTACCCTTCATGGTTAGGACCTCTAGGACATATAAGCAATGCTCAAGCCTAGGTTCCAATTGATTTTAACCATTTAAGGTCTCAGGGTTGGCGATTGTTCTCAAGAACAAGGAGGTGTCTACATCCCACTAACACAATCAATCCAAGAAACTAGCTAAATCAACAACATCTACGATCATCTATTTCATCAATCTATCAATCCTAAACATCAATTAACCATGGTGGAAGGGTAACCATCACCATTATCAATCATACATCAAAATTTAATATTCATTGCATGTGAGAGTAAATAATTCTAGAACATTCACATGTCAACTTAAGTAATGGAGCAAGATTAAATAGAAACTAATCATGACACAAGAGTGGTCTATGTTAAAATTCAAGGTGCAAGAGAAATATTACGAAGAAATCACATGCCCACTTAAATTAAGGTGCGCAAGTAAATTTTATTAATAAACTAATCATGCATCTTTTTTATTGCAATGCACGCAATTAATTCAAAAGCGTAAACATTTATGCATCATCATTGGTCCATAAAGCCACACAATCTAACCACTTAGCCACTAGCATAAATGCAATCATCCGTCACATTAAATTTTGTTCAAGCAAGAAGTCTAAAATCTAAAAAATCATTCATTACATCATATTCTCATTGCACACAAGAAGTCTAATATCTAAACCATCATACTTTACAATATACTTTTAGCGTGCGCAAGGTGTCAATTTACTTAATCATTTACACATCAACATTACTTCAATGGTGCAAGAGAATCTATGTATTCACCGAGTTCATTTCATGCATAATTAATCTAATCACATCCAGTTCAAGGCGCAAGGGAATCCTTAGTTTTATTCCCAGGCGCAAGTAAACTAAATGACTTAATCATCATCAATCATTAAATATTTGAGGAGCAAGGTCATTGAAACACTCTAGGGAACACTTTGGAAAATTCAAGATCCCTTACTAAATCTCCAAACAAATTGACGAAATGCAAAGGAGAACAACTAAAAAGGTGTCTCTAAAGTCATTATGGATTTAATTAGAGTAAAAGGGCACCATGGATGAACTAATTGCCTTTCAAGGAACAATACTATGCCACTAATTCAACTCTACACACATAACATGATGAGCTTAAATAACCTGAATTATATGTGAGGTAGAGTATGAATTTTCTTCATGTACAAGTGGTTAGCAATAATTAATCATTGTGAGTGTCACCTCAATGGTGAACCAGGAAAAAAAAATGGAAAAAAAAAATGATAACAATTAAAGGATCCCAAACCAAAGGAAGAGGTGGTGGGGAGAATTCACCATCAAGGTAGGGTTTAGACAACCTGTATATATATATATAGAACATTGAGATGGAAATACATGTGATATCGAATGGATAAAATTAAAATGATAGGAAAAGGACAAAGTTTCAAGGAATTAAGAAGTATAATCCTCGTGTCATTAAAATCCTCACTGCTAAATGAAAATTTTCGTTGAGCCAGTGAAAGAGGCAAGAACAGAGTGACTATTACTCCTCGGGGAAATGCAGAGAAACTATTACTCCTCTAGAAAAATGGAGAGAAGATATAAAGGAGAGCGTTGCACCTTTAAGGGAAACGTTGTGACTCTTACTTCAATGGAAAACACAAAGACTAATACTCCTCTAGAAAAAACATAGATAGTACTATAAATGAGAGCGTTGAGCCTTTAGGGGAAACGATGTGACTATTACCTCTCTAGAAAATGGAGAGACTATTACTCCTCTAGAAAAAAAAGTAGAGAAGACTATAAATGAGATCATTGAGCCTTTCAGGGAACATTGTGATTATTACTTCTTTGGAAAATGTAGAGACTAATACTCCTCTAAAAAATAACACATAGAAGACTATAAATGAGAGCACTAGGCCTTTGAGGGAATGTTGTGACTATTAATTCTCTGGAAAACGAAGAGACTAATACTCCTCTAGAAAAATTGCAGAGAAGACTATAAATGAGTGCCCTGGGCCTTTAAGGGAATGTTATGACTATTACTTCTATGGAAAATGCAAAGTCTATTACTCCTCTAGAAAAAGTGCAGAGAAGATACCTAATCACTGGAAGCAAGTTTTCTATAGGTGTGGGAAAAAGGTCACTGGAAGGATACCCTCTGAAGGCGGGTTGCTACAGGAGAAAATGAAAGGGGTTTAGACAGAAATTTCCCAAATTTCAAATTTGTTTAGACCAAAAATCGCCACAGTAAAGTCGTGGAGATGAGTGGAACAATTTGTTTTGAAATAAAAGAAAAAATCATCGATCAATTGTAAAGGAAATCGTTGAGTACAAGAAGTAAAAATCGTTGAGTTCTCAAGGTGAATGTAGAGAATTTATAAAGAAAATAAAATGTTGAGACTTGCTAATACAAAAAAAACACAGAGAGGTGCAAGCTGGGCGATTTTGCATGTAAATTACAGAGGTAATAAATGAATAATAACCAAGCAAAGAGAGCAGAGATCGCATGAATAAATGGCCAAGGGTAGATGTGAAATCATTGGGCGAAATTTCATGTAGATTACAGAGGTAATAAGTGAATGAGTAACCAAGAAAAAATGTAGATCAATCCATTTAAATTCATATGCTTTGGTTAGAGACTTCACCAGAGAGTAAGATTCAGACAGTGCTGGGTGCACATCAAGGGGAAAAAGTCGTGGCCAGATCTTAACTAAAAGGGTGAGAATCAACATTCTAACACAACTTTTCAAGTTAAAATCTAATTAAAAACCAAGAATTCATTCAGAATCAAGCCTAGATTTTATAAAACATCATGGGTTGTCGAATCCATCCTAAAATTTTCAACACAATAAGCAATAAAAATAAAACATGATTGAACGAATTAAATCCTAATTCAAATCTCGAATTTCAATAAATACCATAACGTTTGTCTGAGATGTACTTGATGATTTTCTTCGACAACTGATGTTTACTCCTTTCTCCTACTTACTAATCGTCGAGACTTCACCAATACCTCCCAAACAATGCTAGGGGTACTCTTCTCCCCCCTTAGCTCCCCGAGCCACAAAGGGGCCACGCACAAACACAACCAGAAAAATCTATCTCCCAGCTCGCCTCGCAAAATTGAGCTACCACTCTCTTTCTTGAGTTGGGTATCCCAACTCTCAGAAATAAAATTAGTCAAAGAAATTCTGACATCATAACTTTACTCATACCAGTGATGATGCATTCCTCTTCTTAGCCATTTCTTTTATAGAATTTTTCTTAGTGACCACTTTCCATTGCATGTTTAATTCGTTTTATTAAAAAATAATTAGGAATTACTCTCCCCATACACTTGTCACACATTCCCTTAGTTTCACCAATAAAATCACCATTTTATTTAATTAAATGTCAGTTTCCCTCACCCATCTTAAAGGTGCTCCTAAAATCACTCCTAGTTGTTCCTTTATCCCCTCTATTTCCTTTTTAATGACTGACACCTTTCTAAAACTTAGTTGTGTTTAATTTAGAAAAGTTCTTTAGTTAGATTAGACTAGATTCCTTTCTATGCTTCCACATTCCTATTTATATTTATTTCCTTTCTTATCTTAGTTTTGATTTGGTATTCTTTTGCACACATTTATATAGTTAAATCTTTAGATATAAATTTTTACTCTTTCAATTCCTAA
Organism: Picea engelmannii; assembly: GCA_009831015.1. Taxonomy (NCBI): domain Eukaryota; kingdom Viridiplantae; phylum Streptophyta; class Pinopsida; order Pinales; family Pinaceae; genus Picea; species Picea engelmannii. The sequence goes on from ML785059.1 coordinate 522,230, forward strand.
GTTGATTTTTCGTCATCCCCCGCCATTTATTAAATTTATAATTAAAATTTTTAGTCTTCTTACCCACTTGATACTTAGACTCCAATTTTAAAACTAGGCTTAGAATTTTTAAGGAGATTTTATAATTAATAAAAATTACTCATTTAATAATTATTTTAAGTTCGACAATGTCAAAACAATTTTTTATTCTAGGAACCTATGTTCATTAACTCACCTTTTTTAAAATTGTGATGTGCCCTTCAAGACACACTCCATGCTCCAAGGGTGCCACTCACCTTTATTCAAGTTTTATTTATGTGACGTGCCCTTCAAGATGCACTATGTGCTCCAAGTGTGCCACTCGCCTTTCACTGATTCTGGTAGTTGTCCAACCCTTGGAGTCAATACTCCATCATGTGACCTTGTGAGAGACTAAGGGCCTATAAAGAATAAGGACCTTGACTTATTGTGCACCCTTTAGAATCTTCATGAGAGACTGTCTTAGTCTTCCCTCATGACATCGTGGATCTCTCGAACTAGGTAATCGTTAACCTACAATTCGAGCCATGATGAGAGTGATAGTAGGTTGTGGTAGGGCTGGTACCACACCTCTCCCTCAATATCTTGTTGTTGTGCATGGCCTCTTTACTCCTTATGTGAGTCTTATTAGAAAGAAATCATCAACCTGCACCCATCAACAAAACACTATCAACGATCCAAAAACAACATCATAATATACCTGATCATATGTCACATATGCATAAATAGAAATACCCAAACCATATACAGTCCACTCCCTGACTCGATCTGGAGTCCAAGGAGGTTCATTGATGCCATCGACATCCTCAATATGTCGAATGTCCTGCACACTCAGGAGAAACCCATCATAACACTTGTTTGTACATAGATATCAAATAACATAACATAAAAATCCAACAACATCATCATCAGAATCCATAAGAGAAACAAAGAACCATATACAAAACTAGATCACTTGCACACAAGTGTCCTCAAAGAATAATTCAAATCATGTATGCACAAGAGTGGGATGTTACAAAGATACCAGAGAATTCAACATCATTTGGTGGAGAATATCCCATCCTTGCCTATAGGGCAATGGAGCCCATGAGGAATTAACAAAGGGTTTCAACATGTGTAAAGAGATAGAGGGGTCATTTTGACAACAAAGGGAGGGCCCTTGAAATGGCGAATTTGTTTCATCTAATGTTGTATGTAAATGAAAATTTAATAGTTATAATTTAACATCATGGAAACAAGGGATGCTTACCATATTTCAATATATATGTTTAGACAAACTTGTATTTGGAAAAATAAGTGTAGAGTAAGACTAATGTGAATGCCCAAGAAATGAATGATGTGAATAATTTTGAGGATGTGAAACTAATCAAGCTCTCGGTAATGAATGAGATGCTTTTTGAAGTAATTAATGTGAAAATAATCATTTTGCAGGCAATTTATATTCAGTTCCTAATTTTGTTGTAACTAAGTTTATCCTTAGGGAAGTGGTTGAGCTCGAATCCCATAGCTTGGGGATGAGATATTTCTATATATTTTCTAATTGTAAATGTGCAAAGGGTTGGATAGAGCGTAGGAGAAAAGGATTTGGGAATTTATTGTAAATTTTATGAACTTAATAGAATATCAGTGTAGAAGTAAAGAGTTATTTCCTACCAGATATTCTTGTGATGGTGGTTTGATGTTTGTCCCTCTTCTTTGTGTATGTATTTTCTTCCTTTCATTTTTTATTTCACCTGTAAACTATAAGTGTTTAATTGAAATTTAATGGTTTGGAATTCATCTTCTCCACATCAATCCCATGTTATTCCTCTTCTTCCCTAGCGAGAGCACAACACTACAGTTTCTCCACACCTTTGGATCTTCTTGAGATAGTTAGTTGACTAGGAAAATTGATTGAGCATTCAATTTTTCTATTGAGTCATCCATTGTAGTCAACTAAGGCACATGCCAAGGTAGAATTCAAGAATTTTGCTCATTTCTTAAGGGTGTTTGTTACTCTTTGGTATGATATATAAATGGTCTTATGTATTTTTCTATCATAGAAGTTATTTCATTCTTTATGTTTACTATTGTATATTGATGTATGCTCACTTGCAACTATTTCTTTAAACGTCACTTATTCTTGGAATATATACCTCTCTTACTTACTAATTCCTTGGTTCTCTAACAATGGAGGTAAGAGAGTTGCATGTGTAGAATATAACACATCATCGTGAGGTTGTGACATTTCCCTAGGATTTTGTAGCTCTTCAATCCTTTGTTGGTAAAAAAATTGAGGAAAATGGACATGCTTTTGGTTGTTTTCAAGTCAATTTAGTTATTCGAGAGTATTCTATACCATTTGAACCTCTTCACCAAAATGTTCCATGACCCCATTTCTATAATTTCGTCTTTAGTATAATTATCATAGGGCATAAATGTATTCATATACTCATCCTATTAATAATTATATGATTATATACTCATTAGAAGTTAACTTGATGTGAGAATTAAAATGGCCCCTAATGAATGCATACACTTCTCTTATCAAGGTAATGAGGTGTTTATTAATCCATTATTGTAGACCTAATACCCCTTAAATTAAATTTGTATACTTTTAGTCTTTTGAATTGCTAAGAATAAGTATAAAATTAGTTGTTATCAGAGTTGAAGTAGTTTCCACTGAATGCCTTTGATTGCCCGATCTAACTCTACCTTGTTTTTAAATTATTTCACTATTTCAGGGAGGTTCTCTTTCCACTCCATTATTATTTAAAAAAATGAAAACTTTTCCCATTATAACCCATCTCTATCTCTACCTTGTTTTTAATTATTTCACCATTTCAATGGGCTTCTCTTTCACTCTAACATTCTTTAAAAAATGAATAAGTTTCCCATTATCATAAGGATCGATGACTATAACTTTTGAAAATGATGCTCCAATGATACTAAATAATATAAAATGATTTTTATTAGAAAAATTCCACAGAGTTTGTAGCGACTTTGAACTTTTTAATAGGGTTTTCGACAAAAATAAGATTAAATGTATGTTTCTTTTATTTTTATAGAAACATAACATGAGCATGTTTATATACGCCAAACTCTTCTATTTTTATATACGCCAAAATTTTTAATAGGGTTTTTCACAAACGATTTGTGATTGTATCGTCAAGTTTTGATTTATGGTTTGTAGATGGAATTATTGCTTATAGGACTCACAAAGAAAGAATACGTTGAAAAAGTCGACACAAGATTTTATAAAGCGAATATATGGCGTACAAGTTAGATATGAGATAGATGATCTATGTTCTAAACATTTTCAATCCATTAACTCGGCTGGCACACCTCCACCTCCTTTATCCACCCCCATACACTCACTTTACTCTGTTCCACCTCCCCATCCGTTGGCTCCTTCCACCAACTACACTCCACCACAACCTTTTGTGGAAAAGACTCTTCCAGGTTCACCTCTGCCAGGATTTTATAAGAATAACACAGGCTATCAGAAGTCTATTCCACTTACATATTTTCAGTCTTTGCAACCCTCGGCTCCTTATAAGAAACTTGGATCACAGAAACGATCTCAAAAGGTGTGGAAACCCAAGCGAAGGCATCCCAAACTAGTGCTTGGAATGGATATTGGGCTTCCTGAAGCTTGTAACCTTGCAGTGTGTGCTTTAGTTGGTCAACTAGCCTATAAGAAAAACTGCAAACAGAAGTTAGAAGACTGGATGGAGAGCACTTGGAAACCCATTCTCAGGTATCTTCCTAAATTCCATTTGCTGCAACATGGTTGGTTAGGTTTTATCTTTAAGAATCCAGCTGACTCTGCTTCGATCCTGGGAGGCTTTTGGCCTATCGACGAAGGAAGTCTCATGCTGAAACGCTGGAGACTTGGCTTCAACCCGACTACTGAATTTTTTGGTCTTCGACATCTCTGGGTACTTCTTCCAGGCCTCCCGCTACATCTTTGGAACCGCCAAGCTCTTGAACGGATTGGAGCATCCTTAGGGCGATTTCTTAAACTTGATTCAAATCTCCTTGAGACAGAAGATAGAAGACTAGCGAAGATCTATGTGGAAGTAGACATACAGGCTGGACTTCCTGAAGTGCTGGAGATAGACTGGCGTGGACATCTGATATCTCAGAAATTGGACTTCCTAGGCATTCCTTTCCGCTGTTCCTATTGCCGAAGAACAGGACACTTACGAAGAGACTGCTCCAAGTTCCCTCCTACAGAAGATATTTTGGACCCCGTTGAAGAGGCAAATTTCAATGGCTACATCTCTTCACCAAATAAGCCATCTGAGGTGCCTCTCAATCATAGTGACAATCAGGCTTCGGAGCATGATTTAGTGAGTCAAATACAATTTCTCTGCCCTTCTCTTTTCAGCACCTTTTCGACCTCGGACAGGCTTTTCATTTCTGAAAATGCTAATCTCATTTTGCCTCCAACCTCCTCGACTTCCTCTATAGCCCTTCCACTTGATCCCCTCGTCCCGGTCTCCTCCCATACAACAACTACCACGACTTCACCATCGCAGGTCTCTCACGCTTCACCTACCCCACAGACTTCCCAATTTTTACCCGAGACGGATCCTTTCATAGACGATGACTCACTTGACCCAAACTTTCTTGCCGGAGCCTCGAAACCTCCCCTCTCGGATACTCAACTGGACACATTTATTCGAGATTTACCTTCTGAACCCTCCCTACCCTTTGAATCACTCCCGCTCCACACTTATCAGGGCAAAATTCCAGTGATAGAATCTGAGAGACCTATTGATATCCCTTAATCCTCCAAGACCCGACCTGGTCAAGAGGAGTTGGCCAAGAACTTTCTCCACTGAAAACACGCAGTGCTCGAAAGAAGAAGATGTCTGACTCGTCAACAGCGGCAACTTCAAATCCGGTTACGTCACAAGGGGTGCTTAGAGGCCTTAAAGCACTGGCAAGAGGGAAGTCATGATCTTGCTTTCCATCAACATCAGAGGGGTCGGAGGACCTCTGAAACAAGCCTCCTTGAAAAGAATCATCGAACAGACACAGCCTTCTCTCATTTTCCTTCAATAAACCCTTGTCGAAGCTTCAGTAGCTAGGGATTTCATGTATTTACTCCGCCCAAGTTGGCTCTCCTGTGCGGCAAGTTCAGTTAGCACATTGGGAGGTCTTCTGGCCACTTGGGACCCGAATTTTTTCAATCTCTCCCCAATGCTCAGCCCTGGAGGGATATTTCTCATAGGGAGCATCCTGGAACTAAATAGACCTATCAACCTGCTTAATGTTTATGGACCTTGCACTGGACGCAAGGATTTCTGGCAGAGGCTAGATGATCTGGGACTGTTAGCGGCCGAGAACCTCATTCTCGCCGGGGATCTTAATCTAACTACTTGTAATTCTGAAATTTGGGGCGATTCGGCACAATCTGACCCACTTTCCAGCTTTTTTCAACAGATATTTTATAAAAACGCTCTGATTGATTTAAAACCCCCGGAAATTTTGCCGACTTGGAGGAATGGCAGACAAGGGACAGCTCACATTTCCAAGCGACTAGATCATTTTTTGGTTGCAGAGAACCTGCTCCTTCCGTCTTATAGCAGCCGTGCTTGGGTTCAGACTCCCTTTTTATCTGACCATTCTCCGATTTGTTTACAAATAGGGGATGGTTGTGGAGCAAAGGGATACCCTTTTAAGTTCAATCCACATTGGCTGAAGGAACCTTCCTTCACGCATTTACTCACTTCTGTTTGGTCTGACAGTTCTCTTGTCATTTCTGGAGACGCACAAGGAAACATGTCCAGAAAACTCTGTAAATTAAAATTACTCTCTATTCAATGGCTTAAGGAGAAAAAAGATAAAGATCAAGCCAGGTTCATCAGCATTGAATCTGAGCTGGATTATCTTACAAAACTAAAGCTACAGATGCCGAGCTGCATGGATTTAGATCACAGGATTCGAGCTCTTGAAGAGAAACATAAAATTCTGCTTCGTGAGGAGGAAGAAAGATGGCGATTAAAAAGTCGGATGTTGTGGCTGGCGGGCGGAGACAAGAATACAACATACTTTCACAAAGCCGCTAGTGCCCGGAGATTAAGAAAACAAATTTGGGAAATAGAAGATGAATCTGGCAATATTCACCATTCTCAATCAGAGATTAAAAAGGCGGCCCACTCACATTTTAAATCATTTTATCAAGCTCCCCCTGCACCACCTCTTGAAGAGCAGACAGCTATCGCTCGATTATTTCCTAATTTGATCACTCCTGAAGAATCTACATTATTACACTCTGCTTGTACAAAAGAAGAACTTCTCGAGACTTTAAAAAGCTTTAAAAACGAGAAAAGTCCTGGACCTGACGGCTGGTCGGTCGAACTCTTCTTGCATTTTTTTGATCTAATGGGCCAAGACATACTTGATGTTGTTGAGGATTCGAGAACAAGAGGGGTTGTAAGTTCTCATCTGAACAAAACCTTCGTGGTTCTGATTCCTAAATCAAATTTGCCCCGGCATTTCACAGATTTCCGCCCCATATCTCTCTGTAATCTCTGTTATAAAATCATCTCTAAAATCATTGCAGTCAGAATCCGACCTTTTCTCTCGCGGGTGCTCTCCGAAGAACAACTCGGTTTCCGCAAAGGAAGACAGATTCTGGATGCAGTGGTTGTGGCACAAGAATGTATACACACCATCAAGACAAAAAAGCAGCAAGCCATCCTCTTGAAGCTGGACCTTAAAAAGGCATTTGACTGCATAAATTGGAACTTTCTTCACCTCATTCTAATCCAGTGCGGTTTCGGTTCTACTTTTACAAACTAGATAATGGGCTGTATCTCCTCGGCATCCTTGGCCATTTTAATTAATGGAGAAGCTACTAAGACCTTCAGTTGCAAGAGAGGACTCAGACAGGGTTGCTCACTTTCCCCTCTTCTCTTCATTTTGTCCCTGGAAGGCCTCAGCATCTTATTAAAGATCAAACAAGCAGAGGGCCTCTTGAAAGGCGTTAAAGTGGCAGGGCTGACCCACATTCTCCATATCCTTTTTGCGGATGATGTTCTAATCTTGACATCTGCTAATTTGGATGAATGGATTATTATACATTTGATTCTCTCTTCCTTTTGTGCTGTTTCAGGTCTTCAAATTAACACCTCCAATTCCAGCTTCATATTTTCAAAGGCGCCGAATTCATTAAAACTCGCCTTAAGGGACCTTTTTGGCATCGGTTGCAAAGAACTGGAGGAGGGCTTTCATTACTTAGGCTTTTTCTTAAAAGCCTCCAGATACACTTCAAAAGATTGGGCTTGGCTCGTGGACATCTTCAAAGAAAGAATTCTCAACTGGAAGCACAGATTTCTATCTATGGGAGGAAGATTCATCCTGATCAAAGCGGTGCTGGAAAGCCTCCCAGTGTACTGGATGGAATTAGCACAATTCCTAGCCTCTGTTTTGAAATCGATCCGACAGCTCATCTTCACCTTTCTTTGGACCGGCTGCAAAAAGACCAAAATTTTTCACCTTTGCAAGTGGGAGGATCTCTCTAAACCTAAGTTGATGGGAGGTTGGGGCCTCAAACATATGCCTATTTTTCAAAAGGCTCTTACGACTAACACCTTCTGGAGAATTTTAACTAAACCAGGATTTTGGAGCACCGTAATCAGAGACAAATATTTACACCACCTTCCAATCCATTTCTGGATCAGATTTGCGGAGGCACATCCAGCAATCGGTTCTCTTACGTGGAAAAAACTGTCAGCCACACTTATGATAATCTTAAAGTGGCTGGCGTGGGATCCAGGGGATGGTCGACTGATAGAAGTGGGCCGTGATTGTATTTTGGATCTCGGCAGAAAGGCACATCTCTCCACCTCTCTTAAAGCGCATCTGCACAATAAAAACCTTGTTTATTTACATCAATTCTTCAGCAATTCCATTGCAGGTACCCTCGGTGGCTCATGGCTGAGCGGATCGGATCTTCTCTTAAATCAGGAACATTCGGCTGAATGGGATAACCTCTCCCATCTACTCAAAGCATCAGGCATTTTTCTGAAGGAAAAGGCGGACTCTCTTCTCTGGATGGGGGGCGATAGATCAGGCAGAATTTCGGCTAAAAACGTATATAATGCGTTGGCCGCCTTTTCTTGGAACTCTTCAACAGCTTCCTGGAGACAGAGGATTTGGAAGGCCTCTTGTCCCTTAAAATACAAATTGTTCACTTGGCTCATGCTGGAAAACAAATTACTCTTCTGGGATAAATTGCAGGCGAGTGGCTGGGAGGGCCCAAGCCGTTGCTCGCTTTGTGAACAAGACTTTGAATCTTCGATCCATGTATTTGTGCACTGCTCTTTTACCCGTGCGCTCTGGACAGAAACTACAGTGAATCTAAAAATTCCAAATCTTTGGATTGGCAACAATATACTTTCATGCTTCCAACACTGGATACACAATTCCAACACACTTCAAATACTGCCAATTCACTTTTGCTGGTTCGTTTGGCTGGCCAGAAACAACGCCATCTTCAATGACAAGAAGCCTTCTATTCTTCACATCAGCTCTCTAATTCTGTCTGAAGCAAACAATATGGTTAGAACTTTACCAGTTAAACCAGCTGTTAGGCGGCCCCTTCATATTCCTTTGGACAGGGTGGTGGCCTGGTTTGACGGGGCCTCACAACTGGGAGGCGCTCTATGCGGAGCAGGGGGAAAAATAGTGATAAATTCTCATTCGAGTATTAACTGGACTCTGAATTGCAGCCAAGGTTCCAACACTAAGGCGAAGCTCATTGGGGCTTGGACCTCACTCTTCTTGGCTAGTCGCCACACAGATGATTTGCTTCTCCTCGGTGACTCTAAGATCATCATTGATTGGCTGAATGGATTGGCTGATCTCCGAGTGGCAGCCCTTAATTGTTGGAAGGCACGGATCAAAGATTCTACTCTTCTCTTCAGAAATCTCACCTTCTAACATATTTTCCGTGAAGAAAACAAAGAGGCTGACACACTCTCAAAAAAATCTTTGCACCTTCCTCCGAATCAAATTTACTTTACATTTTTGGAGGATGGACATGAAGGCATTTCATATAAGATAAAACTTTGAGTTGATCCTTTTCAGCAATTTCAGAACTTAGACAATTTGTTGTTTTTATTGGAACATAGATGGATTTGCTTCAAGTAATTGTGGAATCGGCTTGATCCGCTGCTATACTAGAAATCCGCCTTGTAAACTTTTATATCCTTTTGAATATAAAGAGCATTTTTTTCTCGTGGAAAAAAAAAGTTAGATATGAGATAAATTTGATGTTTAACATAACATGGATGTTTCTAGTAGGCTAGGGCATTGTATAAGCAATGAAACTAAAGGCACCAAACATAAGAAGTACTCATTTGGATTAAGGGCCATATTACAGGTCCTAAAACAACCAAAATTGTCTTATAAGGAGAGTATTGTCTTGTGAGCATGACTTAAATGTTTTAGAAATAGGGATATGCCTTACATCTTAAGTCAAGTCATCATTTAGGTATAAAAATATGAATAGAGACTTTAATAGTTTCTTTCACCATTCATGGGTCAGACACATGCCCTGATTACTCCATAGAGTTCTTGAAAATGTAATATTTGGCCTATAATTAAAACATGATTATGATTTTAACATTTTGTGCAGAATGGATGAGCCTCATGGTCCAAAACATTTTTCAATGAAAAAAATTGGGTTCGGCTCCAATACGGTGTTTTATATCTCATGGGACATGCACAAGGCCCTAGATAGATAGAAAGGCCCTATAAATGGAATTGATTACCTATGAGTGAGATATGGAAACAAATTTGATAATTGATGTACCATGGATGGGTCCATTTTTCTCTAAGAACCAAAGAATTAGGTATTAATGTACTATTTAATATAGACCTGATTTGATTTAAAGAGCCAAGCAAGAGAGGCAATCAACACCTCTACTATGGATGAAAGAGAAAAGAAATAGAGGCATTCAACACCTCTATTATGGATGCAAGATCCAAGCAAGAGGGGTATTCAAGACCTTTGCTATGGATGCTTGTGCATTAAAGACATATTCCCCATTATCACCCGCAAGTTCTCCTCGACATCATCATCATTGTCATTGTCATTATTTCCATTGTCATCATAATCATCATCATCATCATCATCATTGTCATCTTCGTCATCGTCCTCATCATTTTCATCACCGTAATCAACATTGTCCTCCTCCTCCTCATCGTCATCATCATTTTCAGCATCCTCATCATCGTTGTCATCATCGTCATTGTCATTGTCATCATCATCATCATCATCATCATCATCACCATCATCATCATCATTGTTATTATCTTCATTGTTGTCATACTATAACTATAACCCCTTACCATTTTAACATTATCACCCTTACTATATAACCCCTTAACATTTTAACATTATCACCCTTAACCTCCCTTACCTTATAACTATAACCAATGCAACCTGTCACTTATGTATGTATATTAATTATATAATAATATATTAATTATGTGTTATAGTCATCAATCTTCTTCTTTATGCCGATGATATCATTCTTATGGCAAGGAGTCCCAATGATCCTGAAAACCAACTAAGAATCCTCAAGGATTTTTTCTCCAATATGGGTATGACTATTAATACTGATGAGACTAAGGTCATGATTATTAAATCCAATAAGATCCCTTATGATACCTTTGTATATGACAACAACAACTTCGAGGAAGTGACTTCATACAAATATCTTGGAATTGACATTCACCACAAGCTCAATTGGAATTATAACATTGAGAAAAGAATTATTGGGGGATGGAAAGATTATTATGGTCTTAAAAACAATTGTAAATCAGCTGATCTTTGGAGTTGGGATAAGAAGAAATTCCTCTTTGAGACTCTTGTTACACCTGTTATTCTTTATGGATGTGAAGTTTGGGGTTGTAGTATCTCTCGTGAATCTTGGAGAAAGATAGAGAAAATACAAAAGAATTTTATAACCTATAATCTCAAAATTAAAGGAAATATGCCCTATCCCATCCTTCTCGTAGAAACAAGCCTCTCCCCCATTGAGAGCACGGCTATGACTAGATACCTAATGTATAAGAACAAGTTAAACAACATGGAAAACAAGAGGCTACCTAAAATTGCTTCAAAATCAAGTCATAACCACCATCGACTCAAGCGAGGATGGCATAAAGACGCCCGGTCTTGGCTAAACTATTGGGGAATCATGGAAGAAACCATTTTGTAGAATAAAGATACTATTAAAAAAAATGTCAAATCAAAATTTAAAGAAAAAATGTGGTGTGATAAAGAGTTAGAGGAAAAAAGGAAATTAAGGTATTATAAATATGTAATCAACCCTAATCTAGAAGATCAAAATTATCTATCTGTTTTTCCAAGAGTAAAGAAAAAAATAAGCATTGCTAAGATAAGAACAAATTCTCCCGAGCTCCATAGTGAAACTAGGCGTTGGTCAATTCCTAAAACGCCATGGGATGAAAGAGTGTGTCACCTTTGTGACACTAAGAATGTTGAAGATGAAAAGCACTTTCTCTTAGATTGTTCAGCCTATACCCATATTAGATCTCATTTTCAAAATATCGATCACACTACCAACCTTCCTAACCTCTTAACTCAACAAAAGTATGGTGATCTTGGAAAGCTTCTCTTAATGCTTTTCGAGCACAGAAACAAAATTCTAAAGAATCACAAGTAATCGCTTACCCTCTTAAGGTCCGTTAGACCAATTAGGTCTTAGTGGACGTTAATCATCATCGTCATCATAATATAATTAATATTTTTATATTAATTATATTATATATAACACAACATATAATAATAACAAAATATAATAATCATATATATATATATATATATATATATAAATATAATTATTATATATAATAACAACATATTAACACAACCAATATAACAAAGACCATACTAAACTTTGCAACCCTTCGACAACCCTGCGACCCTGCAAAAAACCTGCGAGAACCCTGCAACCCTACAACAACCATGCCACAACCATGAAACCCCTAAAAAACCCTACAGACCCACTCGATACATCAAGGAGACAACATTGCAACCCCTACGAACTGTGAATTTATTCGGCAATCCATCCCATCCAAAACAACAAGGAGAAAAATGGATCCCAATCAACTGTGAAGATAATTAATCGATTCCACTAGAGACAAGAAGGGGAAAGCATGAGACAGCTAGGAAGGATGTCCTAGCCCACAATAAGGAGGCCCTAGCCACCAACAATGCCACCAAAATCGGTGAGCACCTCTGCATTTTACTTTTTGTAGGGTTATTTTTTTATTTCAAAATGGTTTATTTATGCCCGATATTGAACCTACGACTTCATCATGGAAGAAATATTTGGAAGCTCCATTTATTGCATCAATTTATTCTCCCACCAAATGTCTTTGAGGAACTTGTCTCTCGAGTTGAGGCTTCAATGACCCTACCAGATTTCTTATTTGGTATGTATTTAGACTCCTTTCCTTGAATATCTTTTTAATCTCCTTCTAAGTGGGCATTGTCCATACTTCTTTGTGAATATGTCTGATACCACACTTTTACCCTTTATCTCTTTCATTTATTCATCAAAGGGAACATAATAATTCACTTGAATAGAAAAAATGAAGTCGGATTCTCCCACATGATTTAGGTTATCAAAGAGACAATTTTCTTATGATGTCAATGGAAGTCCCCTTGATGATATAATAGAAGCATAATGAGAGTACGATCAACCAATGGATGCCTTATTCACCAATGCTCCCACCTTCACTCCTCAATTTGTCACTATTAAGAATAAAAATTGTATTGAATGCATGGGAAGATGAATGGGCTTTGATGGTGGAAAGAAATCGTGTTGATATAATGAACTTAGCATAGAGAAAACAAATTTTATGTAGAAGCATGGAATGTGAAGCATGACTGAGGAAGTAGTCGTAACAAGAAATTTGATTGAAGCCTAGAAAAATTGGTTGTGAAACAACCAAAGTAAGAAAAGAAAAACATTAGAAATGTGGAGTGAAAATTGAAGACCATAAGAAGGAGCTCGTTTATATATGGCAATAAGTCTTAGTCAAAAGGATTCAGACCCCTCATTATCTCACAAGGAGGCATTTGTTGTTATTATAAAATGTATTATTTTTTCATTTCAAATGCATCATTCTTTAATGTCTTCAAAATTTAATATGGGAAAATGGGGCAAAAGATGAGGGGAAAAGCCTTAGAAAAGGATAAAAGTCGTGAAATATTCAATTTGGTTAAAACCTTGGGTAATGCAATGATAAACTGTAAAAGAAACAAAAGGGATAATAAATGGATTCAAAACTTCAAGAGAGAGTTAGAAGGCCAACACCACTATCCTCTCTTATAAATAATCTTTCTATTCCCTAACCAAAACGAGGGGAAGGATTTTTCTTAAACACTATAAATTGTTTTTCATGTTAATGGAGAAGCCGTCACTCAAAAAATATTTGTTGGAGATAATTTATATGTTCATAGAATTAGATATAGAATGTTTTCTTTGTTGTTATTATGCAGTTGAATGTTGCAAGGTTTGATTCTCTATTATTGTAGATTGTTCTTATGGACTTAGTGTCTTGTCTCCCCTTCTTTTTATTTTTATTTTGGCTAACTTGAGATATGGAATTGTATCTTGTAGATGTACTTGCAAAGTCTCCCCGGTTTACTATCGATAGTCATGGAATTGAATCAATCTATAAGGGTGTGAAATCCATCCATCCCATTGTGTTTCATTTATTTTTTAGCTTCATGTCTTTCCTTTTTCTTATTAGATTAGCCAGTCTACATGCATTTTACACCCTACTTTTCTATATTTATTTTCAGAAATTAAATTTTTAAATGATAAACCATTAATAGTATATGGGCCATGATTTGGAGGGTTCCTCATTCCAAACGATGGGATGTTTTATTGGGACTTTTCATTGGGGTAAACCCATGATGTTGATGGTGCAACATTCCCCCCTATCAACATTTTGGCATTGGAAGGAGGGAAGATGACAAACCAACCCACTTGGAGCCATCCTCTTAGGAATGCACTAAATTATCATGGTTCCTCTCTATATCCCTACAGAGGATCATATTTTGAGTCTTCCAAGATGATTACATGATATTTCAAAAATGGTAGTTAATCACTTGTCAAGATAAAAATTGACGGTGAAGGGGGGGAAATTGCATTCCTACATGATAACCAATATCAATTTTATTGTCAATTTATAAAAAATGTTATGAAGATATTATATTTAGGTTGTTTCCCCTCATATTTGAAGGAAAAAAATATATCATATTATAATGCACTCCCAACCAAGTCCATTCAATGTAGTTACAAACAATTTAGAGAGTTATTCCTAGGTGCTCATGACAATTATATAGTTGAAACTTTGTATTATGAGCTAGGAAAACTTTGTAAAAGGAAACATTAGTTTGTTGAAGACTAATCTTTGAAATTACTACAATTCTCTCATTGGTTTTGGAAAAGGAATAATCACTCTTACTTGTAATTGTTTAAACACAACTTGGACTTGCTTACCTTTCATTGAGAGCGGGATTTACCATTAAACAATGAGGATAACTTACAAAATTAGGAAATATTTTCCCCGAGTACCTTCTCCTCAATATCATGAAAATAACTCAATGAATCCTTTGTCAAAAAAGAAAAGAGTATGTATATTTGATGATATTGACAGCCTAAATGGTAGCGATCTACAAACTAGTACTGTACAAGAGATTTTCTACAACCAACATACTATATTAAAGGATTGCACAATAGAAAATGAACTTAACATAAAAACAAGGAACAAATAAGATGGCATACCCTCTTATCAATCCTTTTGTAATGGGACAAAATAATCTATGAATACTTTTGCCACATATTTATATGACATTAGTGTTGGGTATGCATTATATTCTTTGCATGTGTGTGTGTGGGCGTGTCTGATTTGACAACTGCGTCTGACGATCCCTATTTTAGTGGATTTTTCTATTTTTAGTGGTTTTCTAAATCAATCTCGGATTAAGGGATTAGGGTTTTGGTATCTACAAAATACCTAAAAAATATTGTATATATTTATATATTGTATGGTGAATGGTGAAATCAATACAATGAAGCATTGAAAGGTTTTCTCCCGGTTAAGGGTTTCCTGTATAAATCTCTGTGTACTATGTGTATGAGCCATTGATTAATTTTTGCTTTGCTTAAGAATCTATATGCATTACTTTACTTCATAGGTTTAAAACTTACATGTGGTATCAGAGCTTGTTTTTGGCTTAAGAGGGATGCCTTTGTTGCTGAGGGTTTGGCTCGGTCTTGATAGATCAAGTTTATCTTGGGTCTATGATAAACCTAGGTTTAGTGGGAGCTTTTGCAGTGGTTATTTGAGTGTAGAAAGAGGAATGTTGAGCTCTTCTAGAATCGATATAGAAAATTTCAACGGTAAAAAATTTGAGCTATGGAAGCTCAAGATGGAGGACTGTTGGCAGCCAACTCATTTTTTTAATTTGCTCTTAAAAAAGCTGCCTACACCCCTTGTCTCATTACGAAAAATCATCGTCGCATTGTGCTACTAGACATTTGTTTCATTTTGCGACAATTACAATTTGATTTCGATTCAGTTTTCACAACTGAAAGTGTGAAAACACCTCTCTCGTTGTCTGGACTGTCATCGTCTTTTATTGATTTTCCGAAAGACACTTGACCATTGGTTTATCACATCACTGCAAAAGGTTCTTTCAAACTATATCCATTCACTTTAATTGCGCAACTTGATTTCTTCAATAAAGTATTGAAAATGTTAAGTTATGAGGGTCATAATTGATTTTGATTTTATATA
>ML785059.1:552919-566851 GCA_009831015.1 Picea engelmannii
ATAAATCGAACTGTAATATATAGATTTGCTGCATAATAGGTTTCCCCTTTTGCAGGAATTTATAATCAGAAAATTGTTATGATTTTCTTTTATGTCTTGTTTGTCCTGTAACATACTTCAAGAAGCAGCATAGCTGATCTTTTTCGAGAAGCATACGGATTAACTGGTGTGAGTTTCCCTCCTCCAATCAACTTAGAAGTCATCTTACACAGGGCAGACTTGGAGCATTTCCAGGTCAATTAGTATTTAGTTTACTGCTTTTATTAAGTAGTTTAATATAGATATAATTTTGATTTGTTTTAATTTCAGTTAGTTTACTTTCTTATTCATAAATCATAAAATCAAAAAAGAGTTATCTTCGATGTCTTGGGACAGCAAACAAATTAGTTTCACAGGTTTACTCAAATATGTAGATTGTATGCAATGTATATTTGTGAATAAACTGTAATTAAATTGATAATTAGATAGTTGATTTGAGTTATTATAAGAGTAATTTGTAGTTTGTAGATAGATTAGTTTGTAAAGTTTATATTTTAGTATATTAGTTTCTTTATTTTTTTTATTAGTTTCTAGTTTCCTCTATTTTAGTTTGATTTCTTTTATTTAGTTAGTTAGTTTGTTTTAGTTGATTTTTATTAGTTTCTAGTTTCCTTAGTTTAGATTACTTAGCTCAGATCATCTTTTCTCTTTGGTTTTCTTAGGAGACCTTAGAGCGGCCAATGGAGCCGTTAAACTCGTCAGGGTGGTCCATTCCAAATGGCTTGGGTTATTTAGACAACCTCGGACCGGTTCCACTCTCCCAGTTGACGGATGGACTGTTTCGCCCGTCAACAAGGACCTTCTTGTAGACAAAGAACAATGGATCATTGTGGATCTTGGTACACAGCCTACTAGTACTCATCCTACTGGCACACATACGACTGGTACACAACCTACTAGTACACAAACTACTAGTACACCACCTACTAGTATGTCTAAGGAAGATTGGGAGAAGTTGGACATAAGAGAAAAGAGTACTATTCAAATATTCCTGGTAGATTTGGTGTTGTTGAATGTCTCAAGAGAATCTATAGCCAAGGAACTATGGTATAAGTTAGGGAATTTGTATCAATCAAAGTCCCTGGTAAACAAGTTGTTTCTTTGAAAGAAGTTGTATCATCTTAGGATGGAAGATGGAGATTCTATGACAGAACATCTAAATGCCTTTAATACTCTGGTAAGTCAACTTGTCTCCATGAATAATACGACTGAAGAAGAAGATAAGTGTATTACTTTGTTATGTTCTTTTCCAAACTCTTGGGATAATCTGGTTGTAGCAATTGGTAGTACCACTCAATATACATTGAAGTATGAGGATTTAGTTTCATCCTTGTTATCTGAAGAGATGAGGTGGAAAAGCATGGATGGTCATATCACATAAGATTTATTTGTAAGAGGTCGTACTCAAGATAGGAATCCTAGTAAGTCTTCGGGGGAGGAGATCTAAATCTACAGGTAGATATAAGTCTCGAGGAAAATATTTGAGGAAATGTCGGAAGTGTGGTAAAATAGGGCATTATAAGAAAGAATGCAAGTCTAAGAAGGTTGATAAACCAAATGGATCTGATAGTACCTCTTCCACAGAGGCAAAAACCTCCATTGAAAAAGGAGGTGATGTTTACCTGACATCTACAGGTACACATGCATATCGTGATGTATGGTTGATCGACTCAGGTACGTCATACCATATGACTCCTCACAGGGAGTGGTTATGTGAATATGAAAAATACAATGGTGGTGATGTATTCCTAGGAGATGACTCGACAATCGAAATCATGGGGCATGGAAGGGTTAAGTTGCTACTAAAAGATGGAAGGATTAGAACTCTCCCTAGGGTTCTGCACATTCCAAAACTAGCCAGGAGCCTAATATATGTAATCATGTTAGATGATGCAGGAGTGGATACTGTATTGGGAAAGGGCACTTGCAAGATGGTACGAGGAGTAATGGTGTTGATGAGGGGAGTTCTGTGTAGAACTCTGTACAAGTTGTTGGGAAGAACTTATACTGTTGGGTTAATATTCCTTCCCTGCCATCTGATTTGTTTACCTAGGGTTCATGTCTTTCAGGTTTCAAACAAACCCTCTAAAACTATCGGCCCTCCTGCTAAACCAGAAGGAAACGCAACAAACAGAATGCACCGCGCAGTCTCACCCGAGATAGATTTAATGGGTGGCTATAATACTCATGCATTTACAGCCTATGATTGATCATGATATAAGGGACTTGTATTCTGAACAATTTATTATAACTTGTGATTACGACCTACTGTTATTAACCACTATGCAATACCCTTCATAGCTTATTCCCTCAATATCGCAACATCATTTAAACAAGCAATGTAATAACTCATTCATTCATTAAGCACAACAAATAACTACTGAAAATATGATAAAGATATGCATGCATTCATCACATTACACAGATTTTATTGTGTTTCACCCCCTCCTAGGCTACGTCCACAAAGATTTAGCTCTTGGATATTTTATTATGGTAGTTCTGCGTATCCAGCGTTGTGCTCTTACAATTCTCCTCAGATGGGTAAGATCTATATGAGGCGAGCTAGATCGCACTAGGATCCTTAGGCTGTGATCTAATCCTCAAGATATACCTTCCCTCGTCTCCTCTAGCTCAACAACTTATACAAAAATGGGTCGTGAAACATTACATAACACATCAACTTCTACATATCTTTGATGAAACAATAGTCTGAACAATGAAAAAAGGCAACCCCCTATGATACCTACGTATATTTATTTATACATTTTAGGATTTTCAGTCATTTAAAATACATTCCCAAAACTCTAACCCTACCGACATTAGGTCTTCCTCTCATGTGCACGTGCTACTCCTCCATCCAACTGTCGCTCTCCTTGTGCACGCTTTCTTGCATGTGCACATGTTGTGTTTCCTTCCAACTATCACTTTACTTTCTGCACGCTTTCTTTCCCCACAATCATCCTTATTTTTACTTTGGCCTACTACCAACAGGACCCCAACACTGACATGTGGCTCATCCTGAGCCACCTAATCCTTCTGAGCTTCCTCGATCTCCTTGGTGATTGTCTGGAACTTTTCCTTGAGTGTTGTTTCCTGTGTCTGTGCCTGCATTGTCTTCTCCTTGATTGTGTCCACTATCTAAAATGCCACTTCATCACTGATCGATCCTACACATTCTTCCTGGGTCTATGCTATATGTGTCTTATCTTCCTCTGCCTATGCCATGACTTCTGCTACCCGTTCCTGTAGTGGTTCCATTTGAGCCTGATGCTCTTGTTTCTGGGTTTGTGTTGAGATTAGCTCTGCCTGCAATTTCTTAATCTCCTATGTCCATTGACACATTCTGGGATTGGTATTGTCTTATAATTATGCTTGAGTTCTTGGATTGCTTCACTAATCCTTTCCTCTTCCATGTACCATTTGTGGACCTGTTGATCCTCCTCCAACCTGGTCCAAAGATGCACTTCTTTATCAAACAAGTCAGTTGCTATGATAATCTGTTTCTCTATCTCCTATAGCTGTGTTGTTTATTCCTTCTTCCTTTTCTCCTTCACTGCTGGTGGAGTGGTTGGTATGAGTTTTTCTCAGATATTCTCGATCTCCTTCTGGTATTGATCAATTGCATGCACAATCTGATCAATATTTTTTGTTGCTATGATTTTATCACTCTACGTGTCCTGTGGAATCTTCTCATAAGTTCCTTCCACTTTCTTCTCCAATCCATTTCAGTGCTCCCTTTCCTCCTCGGTCTCAGATTTAGCCTTCTCATAGACTATTTCCATTGCATCATGCTTCTTTGTTTCCTGGTTCAATTCGGTTAATTCTTTACGTGCGGGATATTGTACCTCATGGTTGACGCTTTCCTACAACCTGTGTAATTCCCATGATGGTATCCTTGTCAGCACAAGTTGGATTTGGCTTAATTCTTTCAAAGGTGTCTTCCCCACAACTTCATCCACGTGCAACATACTGGGGTTGACATGGAATGTTACGTGTGGCTAGAGTATCCTCTGGACTAAATTTTTTTCTTCCTCTTGCACCCTTCCTTCTGTCTGCGGTGTTGATGGTCTGATTCCCCTGCTGCTTTCTTTCCTCCCTTCCCTGATTTGTTTGAGGAGTTGTTGTATGTTTTCCAACTCCTATTGAATCTTGTCCCTGTGGTATTGACGCAACACCCCTACCTCAGCAGGTTCTGCTTGACCTCCCGGTGTTTGGATATTCCTATTTCCTTGAGCCAAAATTACTCTTTAGTTCCCACTGGAACCTTTAATGCATATAGTACCACATGTCCTTCTTAGAAGTTACACCTTCATGAACAAGCACTAGACGTGAACCTCTACTCCACATGACTACTTGGCGTGACCATAGACTTAACCCAAAAAGGGGTTTTGGATTTTGTGACTTCGCGAATTCTTTTGTGAGTCCCCACTGACTTCTTCGATTCCCAAAACCCCGAAATGGTCTAACATGTCTTTAGCTCATCCTCTTATGCTTCAACCATATGACCTATGGTCAATTCTTGGGGCTCCACCTCCGAGTGCATCGGGACTTCGCGACTCATGAGTTTGTGATGCAACTCTTCCCTTCTTCCCTGAAGTTTGAACTTACGACTTCTTTGCTACAGATCAATGGTCCTGAACTTTCCACGATCTGACGATCCAGATCATGTCAGGACTTCGCATATCAAGGGTTCCCAAAAATGGCTTCCTCCACACTTCCAACTCCCGAAATGTTGAAATTCAAAGCACCCAAAACCAATGACTCTCGTTGATTAAGATATTACGGCTAATACCTTTCCTGAGCTTGCGAGTGTTGAAAGTTACTCAACCTTAACTCCTCTGTTGATCCACTGGATCCAACGACCCATGGAAAATTGACGTTTCTCCCTCTGAGAAATTCAACCGTCTGTTCAAGTTATCAAATATTACTGGCCAAATAACTTGGCATATTTCATCCTGGGCTTGTTTTCTGCGAGGTCTCTTCAACCCTCGTCC
Source organism: Picea engelmannii (assembly GCA_009831015.1). Taxonomy (NCBI): domain Eukaryota; kingdom Viridiplantae; phylum Streptophyta; class Pinopsida; order Pinales; family Pinaceae; genus Picea; species Picea engelmannii. Next base: position 557,953 of record ML785059.1, read on the forward strand.
TTCCCTTGAACTTTCCAAGATTATATTCCCCCTAAGCTTGATTCTGGATGCAACTCAAGGATTCCAAGGAATTCTACTTGTACTCCTTGAGACCTTCACGAAAATCATTGATTCTATGAACTCTCCAACTCTATGGACTCCTTGCGACATAAATCCTTCAACCACTCACCTAGTTGGAAAATACTCAGACTTCAGCCTGCTTGTGCACACCTTACATGGCTCTATGCAGTGCTTGCACTGCTGCAGTTATGAGAACAACCTTATCCCTCTTCATCTTCTCTGAGGTAAAACATAGAACCTCATCAACACACTCCTTGCGGACCTTCACTGCACTCGTTGCAGGAATTCTCAGGAAGAGAAACAATCGAAACTCATACTCTCCCTCTCACAGACTTCATATGCTCAACATGAAATTATACACATGAAAGAATTTAAACAAATGCATAACAGAGCATATAACCAAACTTTAAACATACCATTCAATAGATGCTAACAATAACCATTAGTACACCATGAAATTGGATCAAAGAATTCTTATATTAATTCAAGTGTTTATGTACATGGTTTCTATAGCAACAACTATCTTCTTATACTACTTCTACAATCTCTGTTCTCCTCTGCTCTTGCTCTACTCTTACAATTGAGAATAATGATACAATAAAAATAAATTACATACACGGAAGATTTCTAGAGTTTTTCCTCCTACAATTTTAAGCTATCAAATCGAATTAAGGCCTATATATACTTTACATTCATTACATTAATTGCCTACAACCGACATATGAGAGAAATCACTCAAGATCTGTGTTACAATTCCCAAACCATTTAATAACACTTATGTCTCTCCAGCTATTACATTTATGTGCCATATTTTTTTAAAATTCAAAATATCTTCAAAATGTGTGCTGGTGCATATCCAGTTGTCCTCCACTTTGCGCTTGCTTGCGATTCTCCTGCATCATACTCCTCTAGATGAAAAATTCATGGGATCATATCCATGAGCTCCTGCATTGTCTGTCCATTTTTTTGGATATCTTCTTTGCTTTCCCAACTACATATTCAATCGGATGTCCCTTCCACTTTACCAAGTATTCAAAATGTGTCTTTTTCTGGGTCTTCTTACCAACTCTCTGATCAATGATCTTTTCCATTTGCGGATTTTCAACTACAGGCAGTTGTTTGACCCACTGAACTTCCTTCTGAGTCTCTACTCCTCTCGCTTCATATTCTCTATAAGGATACAAATCTGCTACGTTTAATATGGGTGATATGCCCACATCATATGGAAATTCTATCTCATAAGCATTTGCCTCAAACTTTCTCAGAATATTACACAGCCTATCTTTTTCATTTTCAACTTGTTATGCGTTCCCCTTGAGAATATTTCCTTTCTAAGGTGCACTATGACCAAATATCCCACTTCGAATTGAAGCTCTCTTCGGTGTTGATATGCTCTATGCTTGTATTCCTGGTTGGAATTATACAACCACTCTTTGATCTTACTGTGGAGATCTTGCATCTCTACTGCAAAATCTTCCGCTCCAACACTTTTGAACTCATTCTTCTCTAAGTCTCTCCACTCATATACTCCCCTTGGCTACATTCCATACATTATCCAGAATGGGATATGTCCTGTGCTCTGGTTAAGTGAGTCATTATATTCAAATTTCTCTTGCGCCAGAATCTGATCCCACTAACTGTGATGTTCAACTACTAAACTCCTCTATAAGTCCCCCAAACTTTGATTTACTACCTCAACCTTTCCATTCGTTTGAGGGTGATATGCTGAGCTAAAAGATAAATTCATCCCCAACTTTTTCCATAGTGTCCTCCAGAAATGACCAACAAATTTGGTATCTCGATCCGAAACAATACTCTTGGATAAACCATGAAGTTGAAAAACTTCTTTGAAAAACATATTTGCAATGTGTGTTGCATCACTGGTTTTCTGACATGGAATAAAATGTTCCATTTTTTAGAATCTTTCGACTATCACGAATATGGAATCACAACCCCTCTATGTTCTCGGCAGTCCTAACATCAAATCCATGCTTACCTCGTCCCACAACCTCTCTAGTACTGTCAATGGTTGATACAATCTTGTATTTTGTCTTTTCTCCTTTGCATGTTGGCAAATTCTACATCTGTTCACAAACTTCTTGACATCTATCCTCATCCCTGACCAATAATACAAATTGTTCAGTTGCGAAATTTTTTTGTCATGGCCGAAGTGTCCAGCCAACCCCCCACTATGCTTTTTGTAACACACCCACTACCTAAATCAAAATTTTCGGGTCCTCTGTCATACTTGAACTCCTAAATAACCAAGGAGGCCCAGCGTAAGCTGGCTCTATCTCTCTCCTACTCCATTCCCATGTGATCGTGGGACATGTTCACGACTCAATTCGATCGTAGCGTCTCTGGTATTTCACGCTTCGGCGCTACAGTAATATCTACGCGCCCAACTAATGGGGATGAGTCCCTACCAGGTCAACAAATGGCCAATAGGAACAATCCCCCACAGGGGTGACGAACCGCCAATGAGAACAAGCCTCGTCGCGCGTTTAGGTATAACACAGCTGGCGAAAGGGAAACGCGACATGAGGGTCGTCATGACAGGGAGGGGACCCACTTTACACACCACACTATTTCGGAATCCACTGGGAAACCGTTGATCACACTGAGTAAATCTCGACCGTTCGAGAGTTGCGTGCCCAATTCCGGACCCCCCCCCTACCGATAAAGGCAGAACAGTAAGGGGGCTCCGGAATGGAACCTCAGTCGTAGATCTGGACGGTTGAACTCTGGCCGTCCAGATCCGCTCATCACTTATCCTAATGCTTATTCACGTCTTGGCTTAAGTTGACGTCTCCTCCCCACATCTAACGGTCATTATAGACTCGGAGAGCCTCCGAAAGAATCTTCTCTGTCCATCGGGGTTTCGAATATCACAACGTTGGAATACATAAACATTTTGTCCTCAAAATCCCCGATATGACGTCAGCTTTCGCTAGTCCCCTGGACTAGACCTTTTGGTCCACATGACCTCCCTCTATATGACCGCAGTCATATCTTTTCATCGGGGTTTCGGGGTTTGCGATGTCAAAATACATTCACCCACGAAACTCGCGATTCTCTGATCCCCGATATGCCGATAGCATATTGGCTCTCCAGGCTAAGCCCTGGTCAATGTGACCACAACCTTCACAAGACCACAGCCTTCAATCCTATCGGGGTTTCGCGCCTCCACAACTTACCTCGTGGATCCCCGACTCTCGATATGCCGATGCGGAAATGCGCACGACAACTGTCCTCCACTGTGACCCACACTCCGGTGACAAATCAGGAAATCACGTATCGGGATATCGTGATTCCCGTTGCACTAGTTCATGGAACTCTCCAAGTCCCGAACCCCGATATGGTAACACCTATCCTCCACTATCTCCCGCTGTGGCCCACACGGCTCTCCCTTCGGGATATTGCGGATCGCGATTCCAATGTGTGAGAGTTTCTTACCTCTGGAAACTCTGATGTCTCGAACTCCGACTCTTCGGGATCTGTTGACACGTGTTCCACCTAACGGATGGTTATGATCTTGTCAGTAAATCACGGATCGCGATTTTGTATGACAAGATTTCCTTGTGCTCAGAAAATCCGATTCTCCGACTCTCGTCAGATTTTTGACACCTGTCCCTCTGGACGGACGGCTCAGATTATGTCGGGGTTTTCACCTGGGACTTCCCCGATCTCTTGTCACCAGGACTCCCGATCCCGCGATTCCCGATTTCCCGAAATGGGAGATCTCGCGGCACGTGGCCTCCATCGCTCGGACGACTCAGATCTATCCTGGGGGTTTTCGCCCCTATACACTGGGGTCTTAACCCTCAGGTAACTCCGAACAGATCCAACGGCTGTCGGGTTTTCCAGTCGAGATATGATGGCTCAGATTAGCTCCTACCCAAGCATTCTTCCATGACTCCCTGGACGTGGAAAAATCAACGGTCTAGATATTCTCATGGACCTTGGAGGTCTACGATCCGGAATTCTTCGTTTCCCGCGAAGACACATAAGACAAAGGGGTAAGGACATTAACATCCCTACCTTTCCTACCGATCTAACGGTTGGGTGTGACTGTATATTTCCCGACGGAATCTCGTCCATCGATCATCACCTATCAGGGATAAGGTAATTAACTCCCCATCTTTTTCCTCCGATCTGACGGTGGTGAGTGACCACAGATCTCCTGACGGGATCTCGTCCGTCGATTCGATACTTCATCCTTATGCTGTCATCCTGGGTTTTCAAGAGGATCGTTCCTCCTTGTGTAGGTTTACTAAGGTCTTATGCCTTCATCTTCTCCTCCACAGTTCTTCATGGACTTTTCAAGGAGGGTCTCTCTACGGGGAGGTTTACCCAGGGCATTGTCTGAGGCAGGTAAGGGTATCATTCTCCCGCGAACCAGACGTGAAGTCTAAACTAGATCAGTACGCATATAAATAACAATTCATGAGGACATAAGCCATATGTAGTCTTCTCATACAAGTATACAACTACTATTACTGATCATAGCACTATACATACATTCTTATAATGAGATCATTCGCAGTTTATGAGCATATATGTCAGCATATAAATTTCAAGATGCAATATGAACAAAACACTTATTAGAAATAACTTAAGAAATGGGTGCAACTACTGAGAGGGGTGCTCGTTTCCACCCAACCGTAGGCGTAGCGACTCCCAGTGGATTTACCACTAGCCACCCCTGAGCTGAGACCACGATGCTCTGAGACTGCGTCTCTCTGTCTGCTAGTGACCAGGAGCGAAGGTTGCAATCCTTCCTCTCTGCTATCACTCACTCTGTGTGGTGCCAAAGTTCCCCTTGCGTCTGCCCTCAATCGCCTCTGCCATACGCCTTATCCTCTCGCGAGGTTGCGTGTGGCGCGATTTCCCTCGCACTGATCAGGCCTGACGGATCTACGGATGGGCGGTTCACCATCCCATCCCTCATCAAGCCATATGCCTACCAGTCTGCGAGCCATTAATTTTCAGGGCCAGTGAGCTTCTTTTGGTTCTCCGAGCCAGTGGAGTCCAAATACGGTATTAAATTCTCGGTGGAAGTTAACGCCACCTTTTCAGGTGCCTTCCACCGCCATCGTGGTCTCTTTTTCTTCACATCCCCTCATCAGCAGTCCTGCAATAAATTCATAATGTTATTCACATTCATTGACCTCTTCCTCAAGGCCCATTTACATCACATATTCATATTTATGAGTTTGCCATAGTTCTTGGCCAGTCCAGTTATATTTACAAGTTGGGGGAAACAGGGTGTTACACTTTTCCTTCAAAAGGTTTTCTATCATAGAACTCTTCGGGATGCACAACTGATTTCCTTTGAATAATTATCCATATTGGATCAAATATTCAACCCATTGGCTTCTATCTCTCAGAAAAAGATTCTCACATGCTTCATAAGCATCCTTGAAATCTGAATCATCTCTGTACATATCCTTAAGGCTATCAAAACCTAAGGTCTTCACACGAAACTCCTGCAGCATCAAACATTTCCTTCGCAATGCATCAACAACCTTATTAGCAGTTCCAGAAATGTGCTTTATAACAAAAGTAAAGTTCTGCATAAATTCAACCCATTTTTCATGTTTTTGGTTCATTTTATCATGTCTGGCTATAAACTGTAAGGCATGGTTGACGCTATACAAAATGAACTCTTTCAAAACCAAGTAGTGCATCCATTTCTTTAGTGCTTGTATGACTGCATAAAACTCTTTATCATACGTGGAATAATTTCTCTTGGCATCATTCAACTTCTCACCGAAGTATGCAACTGGTCTATTGTCTTGACTTAAGAGTGCTCCAATCACAAATCCACTTGCGTCACATCTGACTTGAAGTGTCTTACTAAAATCTAGTAGAACCAGAATTGGTTGTCTAGTTATATTATCCTTTAACAACTTGAAACTTTTCTTTGCTTCCTCTGTCCAATGAAATGATTTATGTCTTTTCTTGACTGTGTCCATCATTGATGCACAAATTCCACTAAAATTTTTGATGAACTTCCTGTAAAAACTGGCTAGTCCATGGAAGCTTCTGATTTCAAAGATATTTCTTGGCAATGACCATTCTTTGATTGCTTTTAGTTTCTTAGGATCCATCTTCAAATCATTCGAAGAGATCACTAACCCCAAATAAATGAGTTCTTTCTTCATGAAAGATGACTTCTTCAGATTGATCAACAACTTCTCTTGCTGCAACCTCCTCATCACTAGAGTTAAATGTCTCAAATGTTCTTCCTCAGTCTTACTGAAGATCAATATATCATCAAGATACACAATTACAAAATTTCCAATGAAATATTTCAAGACTTCATTCATTAATCTCATAAAATTACTTGGCACATTCATCAAACCAAAAAACATGACAAGACATTCATATAGTCCTTCATTCATCTTGAATGTTGTCTTCCATTCATCACCTTCCCTCATTCTAATCTGATGATATCTGCTTTTCAAATCAATTTTTGAAAAAAAAAATCCCCACTCAAGCAATCCATTAAGTCATCCATCCTCAGTAAAGAAAATATATACCTAATGGTGATTTTGTTTCTAGCCCTCGAGTGTGTACACATTCTCCATCCACCATATTTCTTTGGACTTAACATTGTTGGTACAGTGCATGGACTCAACCTTTCTCTGATCAACCCTTTGTCCATCAAATATTGGACTTGTTATTGACTTCTTCATTCTCCTGCGGTGTCAATCTGTACATTTCTTTGTTTGGAAAACTCGCTCCTGGTATAAGGTCAATGTGATGGATTATACTTCTGATGGGTGGCAATGAACAAGGTAAATTGTCTACCACTATATCAGTGAAATTCTCCAACATTTCCTGAATTTCCTCAGGTAGATCATCTATTGAGGTACTGGTCAAGATGACTCTATGTTTTCTCATGAAAACAAACTACATTTCTTTGTTCTTATTGAATTCATCCAGAAGTTCCTTCCCACTCATCAGAAGTATAGTATTTCTTCTTTCTTCTTTCACCTTCTTATCTTCAATTGGCAGCAACATATGCGTCCTACCATTCTTCTCCAAGGTGTATGTGTTCTTTCTTCAGTCATGAATAACATTCCTGTCATATTTCCACGATATCCCTAACAAAAGGTGACATACATCCATGGGAATAACATCACATAAAATTCCATCTCTATATCCCCCTATCTTAAATTCAACTAAACATTGTTTAGTGTCTGTTACCTGATGCCCTTTTTGCAACCACAAAACCTTGTATGGGATCGGATGTGCAACTATCTCCAATTCCAGTTTCTTCACCATTTTTGTGGATACTATATTATCCATGCTTCCAGTGTCCACAATTACCTTGCATACCCTATCCTTGGTCTTGCAAGTAGTTCTGAACAAACTGTTCCTTTGAACTGGATTCTCTATCTCCTTCTTTGGATTTAAGAGAATTTTCCTCATCATTAAGGATCTTCTGCCTTCTGCATCTTCTACCTCAACATTTTTCCTTTGCACTTCTGAAATGTGAGCTTCACCTTCTCCATCTCTTTTTATATTGGGACATTTAAAAGATTTGTGTCCTATATTTCCATAGAAAAAACACTTTATTTCACCACCTGTGCCTCTTCCTCTTCCTATGGCTCGAGGAAAAGTGTTCCTATCTGAATTTTGTCCTCCTTGTGAGCTTCCTCCCCTTTCTGGGTGATTATGAGGTTTATTTTCTTCATCCTTGGTCTTCTGTACTCTATCTTGGGCAATTGATTTGCCTCTACTCTGAGAACATAGTTACCAACTTAACGAGAACTCTACAAAGTTCTCATTTTTTAAGGGGTCCAATTTTTTACCCCGTTTTTAAAAATGGTGCTACCGGTAGCACCCCTTCTCCCTTTTTAGGTGGTTTTTCGATATTTTAATTTTTTCAATCCACAATGTTTACACTTTTTTTTTTAAATGCTTATTTTTCATCTATTTTCATTTTTTTCAATTTTCAATTTTTTTTTTTATTCAATGGTGTTTTTAGTCATTTTTCCATGTTTCTTTCAAACTTAAAAATATTTTTTACAATTTACTTTTTTGAAGTTACGATTTTTCATATAATTTTGTCTTATTAATTAATTTATTGTTCCATACTTTTAAAATATAGTGGAAAACACCATTCTTAACACATTGTTTACCTCTACTTCAATACAATGAAAAAAATTGTAATTAAATAACACTATTTTTTAATATTTAACAAAAAAATATAATTCATTTTTTTTTTAAATTAAAAATTAAAAAATCTAAGAAAAATAAAAGAACCAAAATAAAAAAAAAATAAAAAAAACAAATTTAGATAATAAAAAAGATCAAAGAGAAACCTAAAAAACTAAAGAGGAAACAAAAAACCAAAAAACAAAACAAATATATAAACTAAGTTAAATCTAGAAAAAAAACAACAAAAAAAAGGTAAAAAACCAAATTTATGGCCTAAAAACTTTAGAAAAGTTTAAAACACTGTTGTAAATGTCGGCGATATAACGGATATGTCGCAACATTTGCCGAAATTTTCACCCTGCCGAAATATTCGTTTGAAAATGTCGCGAAATTTCTGACATTTTGAATGTGTCGCGACACATTCATTAACTCGCGACATTTTCTCAATGTGTCGCGAGTCGATGGAATGTGTCGGCCTGCTTAAAATTTTTTACTAAAATTTAAAACTTTTTACTAAAATTCTTAAGTGACATTCTTCTTTATCTTTCATTTTCATCATTTTACTTAAATTTTTAACATTACCATTAATTGTTTCAGGATGTTTGAGAGTGGTTCCAACCTCATTGGACTTCATATGGAGAAAGTAGAATTTTAGGTCTCATTCAAA
>ML785059.1:568962-597215 GCA_009831015.1 Picea engelmannii
TTTTAAAGGTTTTTTTGAATGATTCTTTCGTAAAAATATATATAATTAGTTTTTAAATTATTGTTTTTGGAGGAAAATTTTATTTCATTTTTTGGTTTTTTTTAGTTATTTTTCTTTTTCACATTGTTTTTTAATCTTTTTTATATATTTTTTTAATTGAATTTATAATATATTTTTTTTAATGTGTTTTTTGGTCATTTAAAAAAAATATTTATTTGTGAAGATTTTATTCTTTCTATTTATTTGTTTTTTAATGTAAATTAAAAAAATAAAAAATAAAATTTGTAAATAAATTTTCAAGGGACAATTTGGAATCCAATTTTGGGTCGTTTATTTACATAGGGTTTTGTTGTCAATATCACAATTTCAATTAGGTCGTAAATAGCTACGATTTTCAAGTTTAGGAAAAAACATTTTTTGTTACGTAGCATCACTTTTTGATTTAGGTGTTGATTTTAAGGTTTTTCTGAGCTACTGTTTGAGTTTCGAAGGCCATGTTCGAAAAATGTTGTAATTTTGACCACGTTTAAAAAAATTGTGCTATCAGTAGCACCACTTTTTGATTTGGGGGTTGATTTTCATGTTTTTTATGCAAAAATATGGGTTTTAAGGGCTAGAGTTCTTTTTTTGAGGTCACAGTTCTCGTTAAGTCGGTAACTATGTTTGAGCCGATTTGACCTTGCTTTCAGGCCAATTTTACTTCTGCCTTTGAAGCAATTTGATAAGCATCTTTTACATTCCTGATTGTCACCATGCTCATCTAATATTGAATTTCATATCTCAAGCCATTCATGTATTTGGTGACTTTTTCATCATCACTCTCGCTTTGACCAGCTCTGATGTTGAGTCTATAAAATTCCTTAGTGTATTCCTTCACTATCATCCCTTTCTGTCTCAAATTCTGCATTCTTCGAAACACATTAATTTGGTAATCTCTGGGTATAAACTTGGCTTTCATCTTGGTGACCATCCTATCCCATATTTTGATTCTTTGTTTTCCTTTGCAATGCCTGTCAGCCTGCAGTTCATCCCACCATAGTGTTGCATGCCCTTTCAATCTAGTGATAGCATTTTTTACTTTCTTATCTTCTTCGATATCCTCATAGTCAAATTATTTTTCCAGATATCTAAACCAATCTAGTATCTCCTCAATGTCCAAGTTGCCTTCATACATCGGGATGCCCATTTTTGCTCTAGCCCCTATTCTTGCAACAACTTTGAATAGACGTTCCTCTGCAACATCTTCAGCTACAATTTCTTCTTCATCTTCGGCTTCATTTTCTCTTTCAGCCTCACTGATATCTACAGTATCATATATTTGTCTTTGTGTTGTCTCCATAACATCTAATCGAGCATGAAGTTCTCTCATTTCCCTTTCCACGACTGGATTGGGCATGGGTCTCTCTTCACGTCTTCTTGGCGGCATTGTTTCAATATTTCCACTCAAATTCAAATTAAAACTGTCATTTTTCTTCCCTCTACAGAAAACAACGATTATAAGCTAAGCTCTGATACCACTTGATGCAACACCCCTACCTTAGAAGGTTTTGCTTGACCTCCCAGTCTTTGGATCTTCCTATTTCCTTGAGCCAAAATGGCTCTTTAGTTCCCACTGGAACCTTTAATGCATATAGTACCACATGTCCTTCTTAGAAGTTACGCCTATGTGAAAAAGCACTAGACGTGAACCTCTACTCCACGTGACCACCTAGCATGACCATAGACTTAACTCGAAAATGTGTTTTGGATTTCACAACTTCACGATTTCTATTGTGAATCTCCATCGACTCCTTCGATTCCCAAAACCCCGAAATGGGCTAACGGATCTTTAGCTCCTCCCCTTATGCTTCAACCATATGACTTCTGGTCAAGTCTTTGGGCTCCACCTCTGAGCGCATCGAGACTTCGCGACTCGTGAGTTCATGATGCAACTCTTCCCTTCTTCCCTGAAGTCCGAACTTATGACTTATTTTCTACATATCAATGGTCCTAAACTTTCCATGATCTGATGGCCTATATCGTGTCGGGACTTCGCATATCAGGAGTTCCCAAAAACGACTTCCTCCACACTTCTGACTCCCAAAATGCTGAAATTCAAAGCATCCAAAACCAACAGCTCTCATTGATTCAGTTCTAACGACTCCTACCTCTCCTGAGCTTGCAAGTGTTGAAATACACTCAACCTTAACCCATTCATTGATCCACTGGATCCAATGGTTCATGGAAAATCGATGTTTCTCCCTCTAAGAAATTCAACCGTCTATTCAAGTTCTCAAAGATTCTTGGTGAAATAACTTGGCAACTTTCCTCTTGAGCTTAGTTTCTGTGAGGTGTCTTCGACCCTCATCCTTCCCTTGAAATTTCCAAGACTGTATTCCTCATGAGATTTATTTTGGCTACAACTCAAGGATTCCAAGGAATTCTACTCGCACTCCTTGCGACCTTCACGAAAATCACGGTTTATCTAAACTCTCCAACTCTGCGCACTTCTTGCGATAGAAATCCTTCAACCACTCACCTGTTTGGAAAAGTCTTAGACTTTAGCTTGCTTGCGCACACCTTGCACAGCTCTGTGTAGTACTTGCACTACTATGGGTATGAGAACAAATCTATCTCTCCTGAGCTTCTCTGAGGTAAAAATCATAACCTCGTCAACGCACTCCTTGCAGACCTTCATTGCACTCCTTATGGGAATTCTCGGGAAGATAAACAATTGAAACTCATACTCTCCCTTTCAAAAAATTCATACACTCAACATGAAACTATACACATGAAAGCATTTAAACGAATGCATAACATAGCATATAAGAAAATTGTAAACATACCATTCAATAGATGCTAACAGTAACCATCAATACACCATGAAATTGGATCAAAGAATTCTTATATTAATTCAAGTGATTTTGTACATGGGTTCTATATCAAACACTATATTCTTATACTACTTCTACAATCTCTGTTCTCCTCGTCTCTTTCTCTACTCTTACAATTGAGAATAATGATACATTAAAAATACATTACATACGAGGGAGCTTTCTAGAGTTTTCCATCCTACAACTCTAAGCTATCAAATCGAATTAAATCCTATATCTACTTTACATTCATTGCATTAATTGCCTACAACTAACAGATGAGAGAAATCACTCAATATTTGCGTTACAATTCCCAAACCATTTAAGAGCACTTATGTCTCTCCAGCTATTACATTAATGTTCCATCTTTTTTAAAAATTCAAAATATCTTCAAAATGTGTGTTGGTGTGTATCTAGTTGTCCTCTACTTTTCACTTGCTTGTGATGCTCCTGCATCAAGTGTGCAACATGGTCGAAGTCCTCAGATAGAAAATCCTGGACCAATCTGGCGATCATTTCCCCATCATCCTCCGTGATTGTGTATTCTAGCGGTGTTCTTTGTGCCTTTGATTTCTTGCGCGTGCCTCCTATCTGTGTGGCTGGTCTCTTATTTCCCCCTGGATCCTATGTGTTGGGATTTGGGGCGATCTCCTATGCTCCCTCAACCTATTTCTATTGTTCCTTGGTTGGCTGTGGATTCTCCTTCTTCCCCTTCTGGGTCCTTGTCTTCTTTGGCCCTTCATCTTTCTATGTTGTCTTGCCTTGGCCCATTCTTCGTCTCTTGGGCACTTGGATTTCTGGGGGTTGCATTTCTCCTTGCTCTGCCTATTCCTTTGTTGTTATTTCCAACACTTCCTTGGTAATGGTTGGAATCCTCTAGTCATTGAGTCATTCACTGATGACCATATCAATGTCACCCTCTATGATGCAGTAGCGCATCTGTAGCCATTGTTTCTCCGGATCATTCTTTGCCTGTATCCACATTATTTGTCGTGTGGCCTAGAATTTGGAGATGTCTACATATCGCGCGACAACTTCTTGTGTAATTCTCCACATCTTGGAGATGGATTCTTGGAAGTCACATAGGTATCCTTCAAAGATGGATCCATTCATCCTCTTGTGATTGGCGCTCACCGTCTCCTTTAGTACCCAATACCTCTTTCCCTGGTTTGGTTTGGGTATGGTACATAAAGTTACACACCTTGGCTTTTGCCATCACATGAAGGCTATTAAGGTAATCATCCATGAGTAGTGGAAATCTGTGCCTAGGTCCTGTGCATCCTTGCATTCCTCTAAGAGAAAGTTCAATAAGTATGGCACCCAGCTCATTGAGGTGCCTTCTGTGTACTGGGATACAACTGTAACAACTCCAGCTGGGACTTCCTCCCTGTGGCATTTCCTTAGCAGCTTGCAGGATAATATTTTCATGCCCAATTGTGTGGCTGTGTTTTTGATCCACTTGATAATTATCCCTCTTGTCTCCCTGGTGGTGACATACTTCTTCTTCATCTCTTCTGCTAGTGCTTTCTCCTTGGTTTTGTCATCCAGAAACAACGCGAGATCCATACCCCGAATTGGTAACCCTATTATTTGCGCAATAATATCAACGGTTATGGGGACAAGCTTATCCATCCATATGTTACCTCCATGTGTGACTGCTAACAACTTCTTGATGCATGCTATTGCATTCTAGCCTCTGCCAAAATGTGTTAGGTCCAGGAGACCTAAAATTCTCGTTTTCTCCATCCCAGTTGCCCACTGATACGACTCATCAATTGGTTCTCTGAATGGATTCATGCCCATAGTCTGTAAAAATACCTTATTTGCAAGTTCTAGGAACTTGGCTTCGTCTTGTACATCATGGTCTGAATATTTGAGCTTCTCGACATGACCCAATAGCTCTGGTCCTACCTGTACCCCCTCTAGTATGCGTAGTAGAACAATTTATGTTGTCGGTTTCTTGTGAGGTGACCTTGGTATTTGTATCTTATCTTTATGCTACTATGGTGGTTGGCTTGAATTTCCAATGGCTTCCAATTGTTCCTCTATATTCCATTCTGTCCAATCTGAGGAATCTTCATGCGTCTCCCCGGCTAGGTGGTCTGAGATGGTCGTTTGAGACTCATCTAGCTACGTAGTTGTTGTTGGATTCAATTTCGTTCCATTAATGTTCAGAGCTACTTATATATTCTCTGGTTGCACCTCCTTCAAGGTTTCTTCTTCCTGGTTCTATGGTTCTTGCATCGCTGCCGCTGTATCTACATTTGTGGCCTCTGTTGTTGGCTGCTGAATTTATTCTAGTATCGGTGTGGGTTGTACTAGTATCGTCTCTGGGGATGGTATTTCATCGACATTGACAACCTCTGATGACTACTGTTCACCTTCCTCATGACCTGGTTTGAACTCTGGTTTTTCTGGAAATTTGGTTCGCTTCTTCTTGCTTAGGCGCTGCCATGGCGGTGAATGTAAAATGTCTATTGGGTTCGAACAGTCTCTATGATCTCTGTGAAATCTCTCTGTGTTCTTTCTCCTTTGTCGCTCTCTTTCTATTCTCTCTTCGTAAATATACTATTGGCTCCCTCACCCATGTGTTGTATGGCTTTCCCATGAAGCTTGTCGAGGAAGCTTCCTTGATTATGGGTTTAATTCACCTTGATCACTGGTTCAATGCATATTTGGCAGTTTTGTACTTGCCATTACTCATGTTGTGCCTTCTCCAGTTGGCACGATTAATGTGGCATCCCATTGTTCCTTGTCGTCCTTTAATTCTGCCTAGTGTTGTCCTATCATCCTATTTTTCCAACTCTGCTTTTCCCACTTGTTTCCCTTTGGATGGGACCATTGTTTTTCTTCTCGCCGAGTTTGTGTTTCTATCTTTGCGTGGCCTTTCTACTTCTGGTGCACTACACCCTTTTTGGTTCTTTTCCTTTTGGTTCTTTTTCGATTTATTTTTTTTTACTGCACGGTGGGTGGTCGAATGTCCTTTTAAACCTTCAGTCAACTCCCATTGATCATCCCTCTGAGTTCCACGCCTGATAAATCTCTTAACTATACAACTCCTCTATCTTTGACATATTTTACTTCATATGGTCCTAGTCAATGCATTCTGAGCTTTCCTGGGTGCTGTAATGATTTGCTGGATCTCCTTCCTTGAACGTTTTCTTCTTGATGTGTCTATCATGCCAAGATTTATCTCATGATTTTTGAACTTGTTGGTGTAATCTTACCAATATTCGGTCTTCCTCCATGGTCAGTAATTGATCCAGTCTCTCCTGTACTGCGCCTCTTTTTGTCATCTATGTGATTGCTGCTACACGCAAGCTTGGGACTAAAAATTCTAATGGCACCACTACTTCTTGGCCATAAACTAGTTTAAATGGTGTGTGCCCTGCCAATTTTTTGCATATAGTCCTGTATGCCCATAATAATGCTAGTAGTTTGAGGTCCCAATCATCCCTTTTGACGTTACAGATCTTTGTCAGCGCATTCTCCAGAATTTTGTTGAAGGCTTCCAATGTGCCATTTGCCTGTGGATGATACGGTGTACTCTTCTGGTGATGGACTTCAAACTCTTCGGTCATAGCGCTGATGGTGCTATTTATGAAGTGTGTTCCTTGGTCACTCATCAAAATTATGGGGCACCCAAATCAAGTGATTACTTGTTCAAACAAAAAGTGCATTGTTGTTTCTGTGTTGCAATCTTTTATTGGTGTGACTTCTGCCCATCTTGTTAAATATTCCGTTGCAGTGATAATGTACCTTGCCTCTGTTATTTTTTCGGTGGGTTGATTGGTCCTACAAAGTCTATTTCCCATTTGTCAAATGTTTGTAATGTTACTTTTGTTCGTAATGGCATCTTGTCCCTTCTGTTGGGTTTGCCTACCCTTTGACATACATCGCATCTTTGACAATATTCCTTCGAGTCTCTGTGAATCGTTGGCCACCATAGTCTTTTGCACAATACCTTATGTGTAGTAGCTTTGCCTACATAATTCCCTCCTGTTATTCCCTCATGGGCTTCTGCTAAAAATATTGGTCTTTCATTCTCTAACATGTATCTTCACAAGATGTTGTCTGTGCCCATTTTATATAAATGTCCTGCAATCAGTTGATAGTCGACAACGTGGACTACTAGGTTTTTCTTCTGCGTGGTGCTATATTCTTGTGGTGCAATACCTGTACTCAAGTATTGAATGATATCTATGAATTATTTATCAAAAATCTATACTGAGAATAACTGCGCATTTGGAAAGTTGTCTTCTAAATTTGTAGGTTCTTCTCCATTTGTGACCGTTGATAGGTGGTCAGGTTTTGCGTTCAATTTCCATGGTTTGACTATTAATTCAAAGTAGAATTCTTGGAATAGTAGTAACCATCGACAAATTATCCCCCCCAACACTGGCTTGTTGACTAGGTATTTCAGGGTTGAGTGATCTGTGAACATTTTAAAGTGCTTCCCCAATAAGTAATGTCTGAATTTATGCATTGCATAGACCATGGCTAGGCCTTCTCTTTCTGTCATGTTGTAGTTTTGTTATGAGTCTGATAACTTTTTGCTCGCAAATGCTATCGGGTGATCCAATTCTCCCACTCCTGGTTGTGCCAAGATAGCTCCAAGTGCTATGGCTAATGCATCTAAATGCACGTGGAATGTCTTCTCCCAGTTTGGAAATGCTAATATCGTTGCGGTAAACATCTTTTCCTTCAAGGTATCCAGACCATGTTGACACTCGTCGTTCCACCGAAACTTTGTATCCTTCCTTATCATCTTTTCCATCGGTGCAGTGATATGCTCATATACTTTGATAAATTTCCTAATAACTTGTGTGTCCCAACGTTGCTCTTAGCTTACGGACTATTTTTGGTGGTGGTAAATTAACAATTACTACGATCTTTTCCGGGTCTAATAATAAACCTTGTTTGCATACTATGTGGCCCAATAGTAACCCAAACGATGTTTCGAATATGAATTTCTTTATATTTAGTGATATCTGACACTATTTTCATCTTTCTAGCATTAGGCATAAGACTTCCACATGGTTTTTTAATAGACTATAGACTGTCCAATCATCCAGGTATACTTTGAGAAAATGATGGATGAATTATTTAAATGTTGTGATGACCACTTTGGAGAATATTGTTGGTGCATTCTTCAGTCCAAACAACATGACTATGTACTGATAAGATCCCCATTTTGTCGCAAATGTGGTCTTGTATATGTCCTCCTCTTCTATCTTAATTTGATGGTAGCCTGAGAATCCATCAGTGAATGAGTAATATCCATTTCCTCCTACATTCTGTAACACCTCATCTGTGAAGGGTGTAGGGAATGGATTGTGTAGGCATGCACCATTCAACTTCCTTAAGTCAACGCATATCCCGATCCCTCCTTGTTTCTTGTCATGTACTACCATTTCACTTTTCCATTCTGACTCCTCAACCGGTTCTATGATTCCGACTTCAAGCATCCTATCGATCTCAGCTTTGACTTTCATTTGTATACAGGGTTCAGTCTATATGGTCGTTGTCTAATAGGTATCCCTTCAGGTCTTAGTGGTATATTCAATTCTCCTAACTCTCTGACTATCCCCTTCATATATGTAAATGTTGTGGGAAACAAGTCATTGTATTCGCACAACAACTCTGTGATGCTTTCTACTATTTTCTCATCCCAATAGTCTCCAATGTTGGCCATTTTGGGATGCCCGGTTGTCCCAATGTTGAATTTATTTACTTTGATCAATGCGACAATGACTTCTGATTCTATGGGTGGTCCCTCCACATCTCTTTTGCCTTCTACTTCTTTGATCTGAATATCGCGTGGATCATATTCATCCAATACTTCCTCCTGTACATGGTAACATGAAAACAATTCCTTGACTATCTATTTTTTGTTGTTGTTGTTCTTCTGTGATCAATTCTATTTCTGATTCTTTGATGAATATTACTCCTCTTATCTGTTTAAGGGTTGCATCTATGTTGGGGTTCTCATGTTCAAATGAGAAAGTGATTGAAAATTATGTTGCAATGTCGTCCATGTCGCAGTTCCTTTGCGCAACTCCTAGTATGTATACTAGTTCGCTGGTATGCCCTCTAGAGTGTGTATGAAGTGATGAGGCCATTCCTCTGGGGGTGTCATTTTCCATAGCGTTCGACACACCTCCAAGTGTTCCTATGGTGCTCCATGTCCATCGTACTTCTGTTGTTTGTCGTTTCCCTGTTCTGTGTCGAACCTTATGCATAGTAACTGCTTACATTGGTACCCGTCTGTGATTGTCTGTTTGTGTGTGCCCCACCATCTTGTCAGCGTGGCCTTTAAAGATAGATCAAGTGATAACAATATTTGGTTTTGTAACACTACCTCTTTGTACTGTGTCAAGAATGTTTCCAAATCATTTATTCTGTGGAAACTGGTTGGTTCCCTAATTTCTATGCTGACCCATCTTACTGCGCGGTCTATTCTCGCACATCTTCTTATGGAGACTTCATGTATCCTTTGTTTCCATCTCTCTAAACCGGTGTCTGGGTCTATTTCACATGACGTAATTCTCCACCAACTGAGTATCCCATCTGCAGTTGGGTTTATGTAATCCTCATCGCATGCAGTTGTTCTATACAATTGGCTGATTTCCTCTAAGTCTAGGCAATTAGGTTCTACAAACCTATCCCCTTCAGATGGGTCTAATGGAGTGATGACCCTGTATTCTCCAGAATCAAATGTCATTTTCCTGGTCTTCAAATTGATTATGGCCTAGTTTTCAAACACCCAATCCAGACCAAGTAATGCCGGGTAAGGTGTTGTACCGTCTACTATTTCAATGACTTCAAAATCTGCTTTAGTGTGCACTCCATCAAGATCTACTGTCACTCCTTTCAGTCTACCTATTGGTAGGACTCTATGCTAGTTTTCTATTTTTCAATTGAACAAGTGAGTATCCTAATGTTGGCTCTCCCATGCATTGCCATGTCTTCTTTGGTAATACATTAACTTTAGATCCTAGATCTAGTATAATGTCTCCCATATTGAAATCTTCAATGTTAGCATTCAGTCTGAACTCCCTACTTGTTCTTATTTTTCTGTGTAGGTGATTGATTGTTTTTGGTTCTAGCTTGTCTTCCATCTTGCTACTACATTTTTCTAGTATGTTTTGAAATATTTTCACAGATGATGGATCACTTAACATCTTTACACATGATTTCAAAAATCCTTTGATTGTACTTACTTTTCTCATGGACTACATTTCATTGGTATGATCCAATGATGGAGGCATATCATATTCTGGTGCTTCCTTGTTATGCTGCACATTTGAAGTCAACGTTGTGTCCTCCTTCTGAAATTCTTATCTGGCCTCTTTAAAGATATCCTTTTCCTTCTGCGGGTCAAACTTCTTCATGGTTTCCATGTTCTTCTTTACCCATTTGTTCTGCACTAGTTCTTGTCGAACTACATTAGTGCCTATTTTAGCTCCTCCACGGGTAACTATGTTGATGTTTCATCCATCATCTCTTGCTTCGGCTGAAATCCACTGAACATTCTGGTTGGTCTGGTTCCTCTTTTCCTAAATCTTCACTAGTAGTGTTGGAAATTCCTTTGTATCATGGTCTGATGCGTGACAATACATACAAGTTGTTGGTGGAAGTGGACATTCCCTTGCATAATTTCCCGATTGCTGACAATTGTGACATGTGACTAGTCCTCTACCTCTTCTAAAACCTCCTCTGTCTCTTCCTCCTCCTCTATAGCCTGATCGATCACTTCTCAGTGTGTTATACTGAGGCGCCTAATTATACTTCACGGTATTGTACTAAGGTTGTTCTAGGTTTTACTGCGGTTGTGCATTATTGTATGGTTGTTGTGCAATATTGTACTACTTCTGCGTAATGTTGTATGGATTTGGAACTTGATTGAACTGTGGCGTTTCTTTCCCAGTCATCATTTCGACCTGTACCCTATATGCATCTGATATCCTTTCTCACATCAACTCCATATTTCTACAATCTTTATCGTTGTGGCCCACTGACTTGCAAAAGGTGCAATATGAACTCTTTGGGACTGTCTGGTATTTTTGCATCATCGTCGAGTGATAAGGGTCGTGACCCAGTTTCTTAAAGATTTCACACCAAAATACTCCCGTTGGTAATGGATTCAACATTCCTACTTCCATATACTGCACAAACGTTGGACATTCATTCTTGAGGCATCCTTCCATCCTTCATGTGGTACACCAAACGACTTCTTGTTTTTCCTTGTTCTTATTTTGGTTCAGTTGAAATGTGAGATTCTTCAAATCCTCCTTCAGTTCTTCAATAGCTAGGTCTATTTGTTGGTACTTGTTTTCTTCGATTTGCAAGGCTTCCTTTAGAGCCTCTTCCCGCATTTGAAATTTTTTCTTTTGTAAAGGGTATTTTAAGTGTGGGAGTAGTGAATTGACAATCAGGTGTCGATCCTACATATCGGTCATGAGATATTTTAACTTTCCCTTCAGTCGCTTGAATCTCTGGTCAATCTCCCATACAGATTCTCCTGGTTTATGTATTATTTCAATCATCTTGTTCATGTACCGATCCTATGAGCTCGACTTCTAGAACTCACTAATCAATAACTTCTTAATGTCTGCCAGTGTCCTTGTCGTCCCAGGGGCACTGTTTCTGTCTAGACTCATGTACCAGTCTAGTGCACGGTCTCTTAGCATAATAGCTAGTTGTGTGAGATTTGTATCTTCATCAATGATATGTTTTTCTTCCCATATATTTTCAAAAATGAACAAGTTCTTCTCAGGGTCTTCTGCTGCTTCTCCCCAAAATTCTAGTAACCTGATGGTAGGACCGTGTCCTACCATTCTGAATATTGAACTACTACCTCCTCCGTGTGGTGTATATACTTGACTAGTGTTGACTGAACCGGATCCTCCAGTTGTTGTTCCTTGTTTATATGTACTTCTTGTTGTCGAAATTCCTCCAAACTACGGTTGTCTAAACAGTAGTGTTCTCTTTGGTATATTAGTCGCACATGGGTTTATGGGTTCCACACTGACATTAATATGGATAGAATGGTTTCCTTCTCCTCCCTCTCTTGGACCTCTCTTCTTCCTCTCATATGTTGCGCATATAATTTCCTCAATCTGCTCCATAGCCCGTAGATCCTCTACCTCTTCCTCATCACTCACCAAGCCTTCCCTTGTGACTATAGCGCTCTTCTTGGTATTCACCTTGTATTGGTAGGGTGCTTTGCTACGCGTCTTTCTAGTTGTCTCCAAGATCCACTAGATCTGGTCGTCATCCATCATGATTGGGTCCAAGGGTCCCTCCTTCATGCCCATATCCTTGCCTCCTTCCATTTCTCCTCTCTCTGTCAGTGCTTTCCCCCCTTCCCCCATGCATGTAGGGAAGTTTAGCTGTCTGATTCCATTTTCATTACACCATTGTTATATAGCAGTATATTAATAGAAGTATATAGTGATCGAATGTACCTTCCTCGAGGTCCACATAGAAATTCTTTCTCCACTGCGTTGTATGACTTTGCTGTGTCAACTGCAAACTCTCTTATAAATCGTGCCACAATAATGTCAAGACAAAAGTCTACTGCATGGGTGAATTTGTTATTCACCTACTGTAACTACTCAATATGTACTGGGGTCCAATCTAACTCTCGAATCCATTTCATAGCATGGTTATCCTTCAACCTTAGTATCCACTCTTGCAATAGATGTGGAATATCACAGAAAAAGACTTCGTGCAAATCAGTAAACATGTATTTGTCCAGATATTTGCGGGGTGTTATTCTAGGGTTTCTATTATCTTTCTGTGCAAACTCTAGCTCTTTGGTTCTCAAACAAGTTTCAATTTCTGCTTTTGTGGGGTTCCATGGTCTCAACATCCCCTTCTAATGGCTCATTGCTCTCTTCTTTTCTTTTCTCCTTTCCCTCTCCACCTATCTCATCTACTCAATCCTCCTCTGTTCCTTCCAAAGGAAACATAACCATTTGTTTAGTTTAATATTCCTTCTCTACCGTCTGAGTTATTGACCCAGGGTTCATTTCTTTCGGGTTTCCAACAAAGCCTCTAAAACTATTGGCCCTCTTGGTAAACTAGAAGGAAACACAACACACAGAATGTGTCGTGTAGTCTCACTTGAGATAGCTTTAATGGGTGGCTGTAAGACTCATGCATTTACAACCTAGGATTGAGCGTGAGATATGATATTTGTATTCTAAACCATTTATTATAACTTATGATTACAACCTAGTGTTATTCATGACTATGCAGTACCATTCATATCTTATTTCCTCAATATCGCAACAACATTTAAACAATCAATTAATAACTCATTCATTCATTAACCACAACAAATAACTACTGAAAAGATGATAAATATATGCATTCATTCATCACATTACACAGATGTTACCGTGGTTCACCCTCTCCTAGGCTACACCCACAAATATTTGGCTCTTGGCTCTTTTATTATGGTAGTTCCACGTATCCAGCGTTGTGTTCTTACAATTCTCCTCAGATGGATAAGATATATATGAGGTGAACTAGATCACACCAGGCTCCTCATCCCGCGATCTAATCCTCAAGATATACCTTCCCTCGTCTCCTCTAGCTCAACAAATTATACAAAAATGGGTCATGAAACATTACATAACGCATCAACTTCTACATATCTCCGATGGAACAATAGTTTGAACAATGAAAAAAGACAACCCTCTATGATACCTATGTATCTTTATTTATACATTTCGGGCTCTTCAACCGTTTACAATACATTCCCAAAACCCTAACCATACTGATGTTAAGTCTTCTTATCATGTGTGTGTGATGCTCCTCCTTCTAGCTATCACTCTCCTTGTGCACGCTTTCTTGCATGTGCACATGCTACGTTTCCTTCCAGTTGTCGCTTTACTTTATGCACGATTTCTTTCCCCACGATCATACTTATTTCTACTTTGGCTTTCTGCCAACATATACTAATGGGTGTAACATTTCTGTTGTCCCTGAGAAGAGAAATAAAGAAGACAAGACCAATATTTTCCCTAGAAAGAAGACCATGTTGTGGCATCAAACACTGGTACATATTGGAGAAAAGGGCCTTCGAACACTACACGGTAAAGGTATGGTTGAAGGTATGTCTAATTGCACTCTGGATTTTGATTTATGTGAACATTTCATATATGGTAAACATAATCAAGTAAGATTCCCATTTGGTTCTAAAAGAACAAAGGGGATATTAGATTTGATACACAATGATGTGTTTGGACCTATGCCTATTCCATCACTAGGTAAATATGTGTATTATGTTTCATTCATAGATGATTTCTCAAGGAACACATGGATTTATTTTCTTCGAAATAAATCTAAGGTATTTGATAAATTTAAAGAGTTTATTGAGAACAGATAAATTTGGTAGAAAATCAGGCAGAGAAGAAAATAAAGGTATTGAGAACAGATAATGGTGGGGAATTTTGCGGAAATGAATTCGAAGAATTCTGTAAGAAGTGTGGTATAGAAAGGCAGAAGACTACTCCATACACACCTCAGCAAAATGGAGTTGTAGAAAGGATGAATAGGACACTGATGGAAAAATCAAGGAGCATGCTCAGTGGTGCCAATTTAGGACATGAATTCTAGGTAGAGGAAATGGGTACAACATGTTACCTGGTCAATTGATCACCCTCATCAGTGTTGGATGATAAAACTCCACACGAGGTATGGAATGGTAAGAAACCCTCTCTTGAACATATCAAAGTGTTTGGTTGTGATGCTTATGTACATGTTCCAAAGGAAAGTAGAAGTAAGAATGATAATAAAGTTGAAAAGTGTATCTTTATGGGTTATAAATATGGTGTGATTGGAACCCAGAAACTAAGAAGATTGTTTACAGTCAGGATGTTGTTTTTAGAGAGGTAAAAGATGTGTCCAAACCAGAATTCCTACCAACACAAGACAAAACTAAGAAAATATACCTTGAGTTGGATGATGCAAAATCTGAATCATCTGAAGAAGATGAAGAAACAAAGGAAGAAGAACCTCATACCCCAATATTGAGGAGATAAATGAGAGAAAGAAGGCAACCAGAAAGGTATAGTCCACCTGATTTCCATTCCAATTTTGCTTTATCTATCACTGATGATGATCCCATAACTGCCAGGGAAGCAGTGAATTCAGAGGATAGTAAACTCTAGAAGAAGTCCATGGTTGAATAAATGGATGCCTTGGATAATAATGAGGCATGGTATATAGTTGAGTTGCCAGCTGGAAGAAAATCTATTGGTAGAAAATGGTTGTTTAAGAAGAAGTTTAATGCAAAAGGAAAAGTGGAGAAATACAAAGCTCGGTTAGTAGCAAAAGGTTATTCCCAGGTAGAGGGAATTGACTTTGGTGAGATTTTTCTCATGTTGCTAAGTTAACTTCTATTAGATTTGTTTTATCTATTGTTGTTTCTTTTGATCTTGAAGTGGAATAGATGGATGTGAAGACAACATTCCTACATGGGGATCTGGAAGAAGAAATCTATATGAAGCAGCCATAAGGATTTGTAGTGAAGGGAAAGAAAGAGATGGTATGTAAGCTAAAGAAGTCACTATATGGTCTGAAGCAATCACCTAGGATGTGGTACCAAAATTTTGACACATACATCCTTGGATTGAGATTTGTGAGAAGCAGGGATGATCACTATGTATATTCCAAGTAGGTTGGTAATCACTTAAATTATGTAGTGTTGTATGTTGATGACATGTTGTTGGTAGGAAATAACATGGATGTTATCAAGGAGGTTAAATTGCAACTATCCTCCAAATTTGACATGAAGGATCTTGGTGATGCTAACTTCATTCTGGGAATGGAGATTAAAAGAGATCGTGCAAACATGAAACTATGGTTGAATCAGAGAAAATATGTTGAGACGATATTGTAGAGGTTTAATATGCATAGAAGTAAACCTGTCAAGGTTCCTATTCCTATAGGTGTAAATTTATCTGCAGATCAGTGTCCCAAGACACAGGAAGAAGAAGAGGACATGTCCCATGTTCCATATGCCAGTGTAGTTGGCAGTTTGATGTATGAAATGGTCTGTACTAGACCAGACATTGCACATGCAGTGGGAGTTTTGAGCAGGTATATTTCAAAACCAAGGAAGGAGCATTGGACAACAGTAAAGAGGGTCTTCAGGTATCTTTATGGCACTATCAGTTATGGATTGTGCTACCAAGGAAGACCAGGATTGGAAAGAGTGGTGGAAATACATGGATTTGTTGATGCAGACTGGGCTGGAGATATGGATCACATAAGATCTACAAGTGGGTATGTGTTTAACCTATTTGGAGAAGAAATCAGTTGGATGAGCAAAAGACAGGTTGTAGTGGAACTCTCAACTATAGAAGCTGAATACATGGAAACCACTCATAAAAGTAAGGACACAGTATGGTTACAAAGATTGTGTTCAGGTATTGGTTTGGTACAACAAGCAGTGATATTAGATTGTGACAGTCAGAGTGCAATCTTCCTGGAAAAGAACCCAACTTATCATTCAAAGACAAAGCATATTGATGTTTAGTATCACTTTGTGAGAGACATGTTTGAAGAAAAGAAGGTGTTGTTGTAAAAGGTTGACACTTTGAAGAATGTTGCATATTCATTGACAAATTCTGTGAGCATAGAAAAGTTCTCTTGGTGTATAGTAACAATGAGCATTGCTGCCCTGGATTGTTGACTATATAATCCTGTGGACCCCTGGATGCAAAGAAAACAACAAGTGGCATAATGTTTGGTATGTGTTATATTCTTTTCATGTGTGTGTGTGTGGGCACGTTAGATTCGACAACTGCGTCTGACGATCCTGGATTACGGGATTAGGGTTTTGGTATCTACGGAATACCTAAAAAACATTGTATATATATTGTATGGTAAATGGTGAAATCAATACAATGAAGCGTTGAAATTTTTTCTTTCGGTTAAGGGTTTTTGGTATAAATCTATGTGTACTATGTGTATGAGCCATTGATTAATTTATGTTTTGCTTAAGAATCTATATGCATTTATTTACTTCGCATGTTTAAAACTTACAATTAGTCCACCTAGTTTGATCATAAATAAGATGGTATACCTAAATGAAGAAGTAATACCACTTGGGGAAATTGATGAAAGAGATATTGAAGTATAAGATAATTACCTAAAATAATTGAATCCTAAATTTTATCCTATATTACAAGAATTTATTAAAGGAAAAGTGTTAAATTACCGAACACAAAAACTTCACTAACTTTTAAAACTAATATAAACAACACTATTCACTGTCCTTTATTGCTGATATAAACAACATCGTTCATTGTCCTTTACTACTAATATAGACAACACTAATCATTGTCCTTTATTGTTGATATAGACAACATTGTTTGAATCCTTCACTGCTAAAAAAAACAACACTAATCACTGTCCCTTACTGTTGATATGGACATCACTAGTTGGTGTCCTTTATTTTTGATGTATACATCATTGTTCGACTCCTTCATTGCTGAAATAGACAACACTAATCACTGTCCTTTACTACTGATATGGACAACACTAATCACTAACCTTTACTGCTTTATATCCTTCACTCTTTTGTTGAATAACCCGCGTGTTTAGAAGAGGAGGTTGAGCTCTGTATATAAAGGCGCGAAGAGGAGAGGAGAGTGGACTTAAATTAGGATCTCACATGTCTTTTTCCACTAGACTCAACTCGAATTAGTAACTTGACTTGACTAAACTTTGCATGTCAACTTACCCTTGAGACTTGGATTATGCATGGCATGTAACTCAACATGCAACTTGACATGCAACTAGATATGAAACTTGACATGCATGCAACTTGAAATGCATGCAACTTGACATGCAACATGCAACATGCAACATGCAACTCAACTAGTCAACTTGAATTTTACCACATACAACTTGTCTTTTAAAACTTGAGTTTGACAACTTAGGCTAAACATGCAAATAGACTTTTACAACTGAGTTAGAAAAATCAAATTCCTTTTCATGGTGGATAAAGTTACACTTTCAAATACACTAGATCATTACATTTACATTATTTGCATAAGGAAGATTGTTTATCTATAGCTCATAGGAATTGTACATTCAACCTAACTTTTGCTAGATTCCTTGACTTTTTCACATGGCTCATAAGGCTTGACTAGGCTCACAGAGGGTGTACTTTCCCACTGACTTTTTCACTAGTCTGTCTATGCTCATAGAGGTTGTACATTCCCCCTAACGCTTTCACTAGACTATGTATTCTCACAGAGGTTGTACATTCCCGCTGACTTTTGGATTAAACTTACGTCTTGAATTTTGTCTTATACTTACAAGACTTATTCCTTTTCATTGGCTAGACTCACAAGATCACATAGCATATTGTTCATCCTAACTTTTGGTTTGAATCACAGAGGTTGTACATAAAAATGAATATATGGCTTCTTTTCTATATTCTTATACAAGAACGAAGAAATGCCCAATATAGTTTTGGACCTACAATTCTCAATTAACTGCAAGAATAAAAAATAATGAATTTAGGTAGACCGAAAACCTCCTAAATTAATAGGAACATGGATATATTAAAAGCTCTAATGACACCCAAGTTGAGGATGATTACACGTTCTTGCATCTAGAATCTATCCACACTATGTCACAACACTATTCTGAAGATATCTAATTAGATTTATAGAACCATGTTGTGTTTGTCTCTCCTTCTCTTGGTTCAAATAATTTTATTCACAATAATGTTGAATCATTGTTTTTAAATATAGTACTAGAGATATGCATCTTGGAACCTTATTTATTTCCCCTGACCTTTTAGCACCTTAGTTATTTACAACCCAAATAACTAAGACTTATCATTTATGTGTCACTATCATGGAATGGTGTTACAACTCATCACATGGGAATGGCCCCAACCATTATTTTTTGGCTCAACATTTGGAACATGGAACTCCTTATCATCATTTCCCAACATAGCTTCCTTTGATCCTTTTTTTGTATTTTAGAAATGAGGGTGAATTGTGGGAACTTGTTATTATGGAATTGTAGTGGAAGCTTGTGAGGCAACTATATCGTTGCTTCTACCTTTTGGAATTATTTGGACCAACTCTATGTTGTCACCTCTTGTTGGATCCCTAGAACACTCTACATCGAACATAGTGTGTTGACAAGTTGGCAAGGGATCTATACATTTAATGTGGGAGCTCTTCCTAGTAGACCAATTGGGATAATCAACATTGGGGGATCTCTTCAAATATATCCCTTGTATAATTCACATAGATATGTTGTATATAACCTACCATGAACAACTGTATGGAGACCAATTCTTAAGTCATCATAGCGAAAAATGAAAATTTTTCTTTCCATTACCATTACCCTGGAAAATTGGAGGAAAATCGTTTGATGTGAGATGATGTTGGCCCAAGGTTGGATGTTGTTGAAAAGTTAATTGTAATCTAAGAATTTCATATAAGACTACTTGGAGTTTCATATGATTAAAACTTGAATCCAACCTTTGTTATCCTTCAAAATATAGAGTAGACTAGAATTACTCAAAATTTTGGTTGAAGAAGAAGCCTCTAACAGAATCATTGGTGGGATTGGAGGAAAGTATTAAGTCTGAATCTAAACATCAACAATATGATGCATCAAATATCTATACACCATGCTTTATTTGATGCTCATAATTTTTTTTTTTCATATCTAATTAAACCATGCTTGTCGAATGTAGTTCACATTTCATGAATTTCAAGTAAAAAATCATCATCTCTTCCAAAATACTTAGCTCGCTAACTTATATTCTCATTTTATTGAGTGCAGGTACCACCAAATAGGTACATGTCATATCTATCTTCCTCGACTAAGGATCAAGATATACTAGGAGCGGTTGAAAGTGAGACATATAATAGTATATCTAACACTTCTATATCAACTAGAGATGAAAAGGTAAGGAGAAGATTTCGTAGACAGATGAATTTTTTTATTGATGAAGGGGGTTATGTGATTATGATGATGAGAGCATAGGTGACATTGAGTTTCCCTTGAGGTATAGACATCTAGTTCAATGATAGGTACCTAAGGATCTACCTCAATTAGACACATATTTCTTCATCAATGGGAGGATGTATCACATTGCTACAAAGTCCTTACATGGATTGGGATATTTTCCATGGATGGCATAAAGGTCAAATATGGCACTGTAACTGAATTGATGGAGTATTTCGGACCATGCTACAAATACAACCATTGTTTTATGTTGGTTCAATAAACGTGACGTATGCAGAGATACAGAGTTGCTGCAAATTATATACAACCAATAGACAACAATCAAAACAAAGGGGCGACTATGTATATTGATGGAAGGCCAAAAGATTCTGGAAACATTGTGGGATTTATAAATAGTACATGACTAGGGACAAAAACTAAGCAACCGAATTTCATATTTGAGGGGCGTGAAGGAAAATGTATATTTGTATGTGCAACAAAATCAATAGTTGTAGGTGAAGAGATGTTGATCGATTACAATTTGAATCGAATAGATGGAGGGGATGCTACTATGGGGGTAAATATCTTATATACCATTTAAATCAACCTTTGATCAATCACTCTTATTATTTATTTTTTTCATTTATTATCTTATATACATTTAATTGAATCATTTGCATTAATTGTCTTGCTTCTTGTATTGTGGCAGAGTGACCATGCCCGGATTCCTACACATCCTAGAGGGAACTCCTAACAAGTAAAATTCGATGTAATAGTTCAATTTTTTATATTATATAATAGTTGTTAATATCATGATTACAATATCTGTTTTTTTTTAATGTTACAATTATTTTCATAAATTTTATTCATTGATTTATTGGGTCAGGGTGACTGTGGAAAGTCACTTTTAGCTAAATCCATCCAGGGTGACCATGGAAAGTCACCTACATCTACATCCATCCATGGTGACCGTGGAAATTCACCCACTATGCTGCATCAGATAAATGTTAATAGTAACTAAATATGATTTCAATAACTAAATGTATTTAATGTTAAAATTAATTTCCTTAATTTTATTATTTGATCTTTGTAGTCCACACTCGATGTGGATAATGAGGTGTTTGAGGAAGAAATATTTTATTTGGAAAACCCAATGGAAACTGTTAGGAAGGCCTTGAAAAGGGAAAACATAGAATTACTTGGTTTGATTAGAAGAAGACCCATGACGGAGGAGATCAACACAAGAATTAATGAGCTGAAAGATCAAATACATTCTTATGGGGTAAGTGGAATATTTACATAATTTTATCAGCTATGACATATATCCATTTATGATTTTTAGTTTTATATTTTTCATATGATCTGATAAAGTCAAGTATTCCTTTTGTAGGATTTTTTAAAACCCGAGAGTGGACAACCTACAAAGACTGTTACTGGTAGCAGTGATTCTCTAGTGCAGCCACAACGTTGACATAACATACCAGTGAGGATTTTTTACTCTCTTGAGTTTGGCCTTGAATCAAATGATAATCATACTGATTTTGAGCAGCATGGCATGCCCGAGTAGGGCCATACAAACATTGGGACTCCACATGATGTTGGAGATGAACCTAGTGTCGATTGCAAGGAAGCTTATCCTGGAGAAGCACAGGTGAAAAGAACGTAAACACTAGATGTCACCTTTCTGGTGGATGATGGTTGTGTTCCAATAAAGATACAAAATATTGCAAGTATTTATTAATTAATTGATTGATTTTTATCATGTAATTGAAAGGCACATATGTCGAAATTATTTTAAATTAATGATCATACCGTTTTTTTAGGAAATAATGTATTCTATAGGAACTTGAATGACAAGGCATTGGATATTTTTGTACCCACCATTCACACAAGGTGGAATGGCCAAGATATCAATTTGAAATATGAAATGATAAGCCACATGGTAAACTTGTTTGGAAATACATTCAACAAAAATGTGGTCACCCAGTTAGCTGAGGATAGTTTGAAATATACCAGGGCCTAGTATAGGCAAATATTGGAAGAAAACCTCAAGTATGAGTGCCCTCCCATGGTTTAGGAGAAATATTGGAAGGCACTGATAGAGTATTCAAAGGAGAATTTGCTAAAATAAAAGGAAAATAACCACGGCCTAGTAAAGAAAGGTACAACACATATCATATTTTTAGTGAAATATGCTCAATTTTGTTTTAAATAACAATTGCGACATTTAACATATTTCAAAATTTTAATAGGGTACCTGACACCTCCAAAGAAACAAAGGATAGAATGGAAAAGCACGGGAAACATAAACTGGGCCAAGGTGGCTACATAAAACTAAGAGCATGAATTGTAAGAATTAAATGATTAATTGCGGAAAATATTTATTTAACAGTAGGAAACAAATAACTCTTTTATTATAAGCAATTTTAATGATGTTATGCATTGCAGGGAAATACATTCAAATATGTTGCCACCGAGGAAGACCTAAATCTTGGTTTCGAGTTTGGTTTTCAAAGTGTGGTTGAATATTGAAAAATCTTGGGGAAGATGCCAATCTACCCAATTATGCAAATGCAGGTAAATAAAATCAATAAGGACATGATTGTAGTATACTTGTAAAATATATTCATGATTGATTATATCACCAATAACTAAATGTTTATGTTTGTTTTAAGAAAGAGAGAAACTGAAGCAGTGAGGGTAGCGGTACTCAACAACTACCGGTTGATAGTGGGGAGAACCTTTCGCATGATATTAGGGAGCAGACTAGCCATTCAAGTATGTATGCTTTAGAAATAGAAGTAACTATTATGATTATAGATATTTATTTTCTGATGTGTACTTATAAAGTTTCTTCTTTCAATGGAAGAGCATGTAGCTCATGAGGGTGAACTACAAGAGGAACAAATGATGCAAGTAATTAACACACCAGTTGTCATGTCTAGACAGCCAAGTAAAAAGAAATATTGTAATGTTATTCAAAATAACGAAATAGTTCTTTCAATAATATTTTAACATAACAATATGACCGTTTTTGTTGTTGCAGATGACGCCCATTTGCAGCTGCCTCCATGTCCTACTCATTGATGTACCATAATTATGGTATGCGAGGGCATGGAAACACAATCAACACAACTAGGACAGGGTGCAAGAAATACATTTCCAGAGGAGGATGATGATATCCCACTCATGGGCTTTTAGAAAAAACCAAAAACCAAAAATAACTAAAATTCATGACTTGTATTTTGATGAGTATCGTTATTAATACGAATGAATGTTTATATGACTTTCATGCTTATGCATGAATGTTTATATGTTTATATGTTTATATGTCTTGATGACTTTCCTACTTATGCATGAATGTTTATATGTTTTCTATGTAAAATAAATAGTTTATTGGGTATGGGGAATTGAGAGTGACGTGGGGGGGGGGGGCATATGAGCTTCCACCTTTATGTGGTTGGACCTGTTCAATAGAGAATAAACTATTCTCGAAACAAAGAGAATCTCATTAAGGTATTCCACTTTAGTATTTATAGAGTCTTTCACATGCTTAAATTCTTGTTTATTTGTGTAACATCCCGGTTCTAACCCTTATAAACTATAATGTATTATGTAAATCTGACTTAGGCTGGTGAGCCGGTAAAGTTGAAAAGGGGCCAGAGTGCCTAGGAAATGTAACACTTCCTATACATTAATAAAATACATCGTTGTCTACAAGACCGACAAGGACAAAAGAGATAGGAGGCTATGATTCCACGAGAGAGGGGGCTTGAGGGGCTATGTCTTTTTATTATTATTTTGTTTACCCATAATTGATTTTATGGAGAAGAGGGGGTTACATGAGCTTCTTGGGAGGGAGGCCATGTGGCTCTTTTCTTCATATAATTACTTAAACATCCCTTGGGGGTTGTTTTGGGGTCGTTCTTCCCTTGGTTTCTCCTCTTTTCACTGGTCCAGTTCTTCTTCCTCTTCACTCACTACTGCTAGTTCGTGTGCTCTTGGGATGAGCATGGAAATAAATGGAAGGAAGAGGAGAGCCATCATTTAATGGTTGTAATGATTTATTGATCATTCCTGGAGGGAATGGATCCCTGTGTGCATGAACTTGATGGAACTTTGGATGGAACTGTCCACAACTGAGAGTCCTTGGAATTTCCAGTAGGGAGATTTCCTGACCAGTAGCAGTGGAGCCCTAGAGAGAAATCGAATAGCCTTAGGGACTGCATCACAGAGAAAGGTGTTCATTTATTGGGGTTGTGAAGGCTTAGGGGGAAAGAGAGTTGGAAACTAGGATTGTTATGAGGTTGGGAAACCTGAGAGCTACTTAGCCAACTACTGTGTATTTAGACTTGGCCTAGGACCCATCCCTCTAGATTCATATTCCTAGCTTGGGGGTGACCTGCTGTTGAGAGTAAATGAACAACAACATCTATGGTTGGGAGGAACGTCCTTGGTCTGCAGCCAGTTGGTGAGCATTTACTTGCAAAGATAAATGCTCTCTATGTTTTATGTTTGATGTATTCCACTGTGTATTTAATTATCTCTAAGATATGTATTCTAATGTTCCTGTCTGTTGGTTATTTGTTGTGCATGGCATGGTGTTTATCTATTTTATGTTGTGGCATGGATATTGTCTTATGCACGTGTTGTGCATGCTCCTAACATTGTTAAGAAACCCTTTGTTTTTGAATTAGAGATCAAAGAACTGAGTCTTGGGACTGCAGCGTGCCTAGCTTACGGGTGGTTGGGTGTGTTGCAGCCTGTTTAAGTGGCGTAGCCTGACCTTTGGGTAGTTAGGTATGTGACATATTGGTATCAGAGCTTCTGGTTGAAACATCGGGCCGGTATGGGCTGGGTCTGTTGGTCAGAGTCTCATGGTTGAGATCAAATTCTGACCGTGAAGTTGAAAATCTCAAGAGGAATGGTGTAACATAATCTATGTAGGAGTTAGATTGGAAGAGATGAGTTGTAAGGAGTTCAAAGGATCGTGATCATCCCCCTTTGAATTCAGGAGTGGTCACCACTTTAGGATCATGAGAGATCTGGGATCGTTGGATTGAAGGACGGGTAAATAAGGGTCGTCTGATGTAAAGGAAGCAAAGGTTAAGGTCACAACCATCATATCCCATGGGAGAGAGAGATCAATGAACAAGAGGCATTGCAGGGAACCAAGTTTCACAGGAGATAATTTCCCAAGGTGATCTCGCAATCCAAAACATGGTTTCACCAAGGGGTTACATGTCAGCATCAGGAGAATTGTGGTGTTAGATACCCACTACCTAAATCGGATTTTTCTGGTCTTCTGCCGAATCAGGAACCCTAAACATCCATGGAGGACCAGAGTAAGCTAGCTCTTTCTCTCTCCCCACTCCCATGTGGTCGCGGGTCATGATCATAGTCCGAATAAATGCAGTACCTCTTTCATATTCCGCACCTCGGCGCTACAGTGATGTCGAGTCATTTGACTTGGCAACCGCTGAATCCCGACAAGGCTAGCGATCGGCCAATGGGGACGAATCCCTACCGGGTTAGCAAATGGATAATAGGGATGAATCCCAACAGGGCCAAAGAACAGCCAATGAGAAACGACTCCGTTGCGTGGTTAAGTGGAATACAGGTGGCAGAGAGGGAAACACGACACGGTAGTCGACATGACAGGAGGGGCCCCACTTCACACGCCACACTATTCCAGACCCCCCCCATTAAAGGCAGAATGGTAAGGGGGGTCCGAAATCCACCTGAGAGTCGTTGATCAAGATGAATTAATATCGACCATTCGAGAGTTGCGCATCCAATTCTGAACCCCACCCCCCTCATTAACAGCAGAATGGCAAGGGGGCATTGGAATGCATCCTCAGCCGTAGATCTGGGCGGGTGGACTCTGGCCATCTAGAACTGCTCGCTACTTACCCTAATGCGCATTCACGCCCCAGCGTAAAACTGGCATCCCTTCCTCGCATCGGGCAGTCGTTACGGACCTCGAGATTTCCAGAAGGAATCTTGTCCATCCATCGGGACTTAGCCACATGCTATTGTATCGACCTTATGGATCGGGATTTGTCAAGGCAAGAGCCTGAGTTTTTGTCAGCGGAACTCCCGAATCCCCGATCCCTGATTTCCCAAAATGAGTAATCTCTCAACACGTCACCTCCTTCAATCGGACGGTCCACAACTTCTCCGGGATTTCCACCAAGGAAAATCCCGACCCCTTGTCACCAGGACTCCTGATCTCACGATTCCCGATTTCCCGAAATGGGAGATCTCTTGACGCGTGGCCTCCGTCAATCGGACGGCTCAGATATATCCCGAGGTTTTCATCATGGAAAATCCCGAACTCTTGTCAACAGGAATCCCGATTCCGCGATTCCCAATTTCCCGAAATGGGAGATCTTACAACACGTGGCCTCCGTCAATCGGACAGCCCAGATCCATCTCAGGATTTCCTCAATGGAAAGTCCCAATCTCTTGTCAACAGGACTCCCAATTTCCTGACTCTCGGTTTCCTGGAATGGGTGATCTCTTGACATGTGGCCTCCGTTAGTCGGACGGCTCAGATCTATTCTGGGGTTTTCATCATGGAAAATCCTAATTCACGGGGGGGTTTTAACCCTCGGGTAACTCCGGATAGATCCAATGGTTTTTGGGTATTCCAGCCGAGATATGACGGGTCAGATCAGTTCCTACCCATGCATTCTTCCATGACTCCTTGGATGTGGAAAAGATCCATGGTCCAGATACTCTCATGGACCTTGGAGATCTACGATCCCAAATTCCTCGCTGCCCATGAAGATACATAAAACAAAGGGGTAAGGCATTTTAACACCTTACCTTCTCCTACCAATCCAACAGTCGGGTGTGTCTGCAGATTTCCCGATGGAATCTCATACATCGGTCAACACCTATCAAGGATATCGTATTTAACTTTCCAGCTTCCTCTTACCAAATCTAACGGTCACGAGTGACCACAGATTTCCCGATGAAATCTCGTCTGTCGATTAATACCTATCAGGGTTAAAGCACTTAACACTCCATCTTCTTCCTCCGATCTGACGGTCATGAGTGACCACAGATCTCCTGATGGGATCTCATCCATCGATTCGTTACTTCATCCTTATGTTGTCATCTCGGTTTTCAAGAGGATCGTTCCTCCTCATGCAGGGTCACTAAGGCCTTACGCCTTCACAACCACCTTCCCAGTTCTTGATGGGATTTTCAAGGAAGGTATGTTTATGGGGAGATTTACTCAGGGTACTACCTGGGGCATATAAGGATGTCATCCTCTTGAGAACTAGACGTGCAGTCTGAATTTGATCAGTACGCACAAAAATAACGAATTCATGAAGACATAAATCATACGTAGTCTTTCCATATAAATATACAACTACTAGTACTGATCAAAACACCATACAGACATTCTTATAATGAAATCATTCACAGTTTCATAGCTTATGAGCATAATTATCAGAAGAAACACACACACACACACACACACACACACACACACACACACACACACACACATATATATATATATATATTTCAAGATGCTAGAGGCAAAACACTTATCAGAAATAACACCATGGGTCAAGCAACTGTTGAGAGGGGTGCTCGTTTCCACCCAACTGTAGGCTTAGCAACTCCTAGCAGATTTACCACTAGCCACCCCCAAGCTGAGACCACGATGTTGTGAGACTACGTCTCTGTTTTCCAGTGACCAGGAGCGAAGGTTGCAATCCTTCCTCTCTGCTATCACTCACTCTGCATATCGCCATATTTTTCCCCTCGTGTCTGCCCCCCCAATCGCTTCTACCCCACGCCTTATCCTCTTGCAAGGTTGCATGTGGCGTGATTACCTTCGCTCTGATCAGGTCTGACGGCTCTACGGATGGGAGTTTCACCTCCCATCCCTCATTAAACCATCTACCTACCAGCCTATGAGACATTTAATTCAGGGCCAGCGAGCCTCTTTTGGTTCTCCGGGCCAGTGGAGTCCAAATACAGTATTAATTCTCGGTGGAAGTTAACGCCACCTTTCCAGGTGCCTTCCACCGCCATCGTGGTATTTTTTTTTGCACATCCCCTCTCAAAAGTCTTGCAATATAAATTCATAATGTTATTCACATTTATTGACCTTTTCCACAAGGTCTAGTTACATCACATATTCACATTTATGAGTTTGCCACAGTTCTTGGCCAATCTAGTTATTTTTACAAACTGGGGGAAACAGGGTGTTACAATTCCCTCCCCCTTAAAAGGAACATCGTCCTCGATGTTCTTATCTACTAACATGAATTGCATGTACATAAGTAAACAAAATTAGATATGCCTATCTCATGGCATCCTCCATTTCCCATGTAGCCTCATCTGGGCCAAAATGTTTCCACTGCACCTTGACCT
>ML785059.1:606574-646584 GCA_009831015.1 Picea engelmannii
TATACTTTTCCTTCTAATTCTCTGTTGAGTTAGGTTAACTCCCAGGGTTAATCTTCTATTTTTCTGTTGAGTTATCTTTTACTCCTTTCCTTTTCCTTTCTTAAGTCAACTTAAAAATATAACTTTTAACTTCTTGACTTTCCTCCCCCTTCAGTGTGAGACTATGACCTAGTGGGGGTGCCCAGGCCACTGAGTCTCCTCATTACCTCTCTAAGAGGTGGGGGACATTACATTGGAGATCTACGATCCCAAATTCCTCGGTGCCCACGAAGATACAGAAAACAAAGGGGTAAGGCATTTTAACACCTTACCTTCTCCTACCAATCCAACAGTTGGGTGTGTCTGCAGATTTCCCGACGGAATCTCATCCATCGGTCAACACCTATCAAGGATATGGTATTTAACTTTCCAGCTTCCTCTTACCAAATCTAACGGTCATGAGTGACCACAGATTTCCCGATGAAATCTCGTCCGTCGATTAATACCTATCAGGGTTAAAGCACTTAACACTCCATCTTCTTCCTCCAATCTGACGGTCGTGAGTGACCACAGATCTCCCGACGGGATCTCATCCATCGATTCGTTACTTCATCCTTATGTTTTCATGTCGGTTTTCAAGAGGATCATTCCTCCTCATGCAGGGTCACTAAGGCCTTACACCTTCACAATCGCCTTCTCGGTTCTTAATGGGCTTTTCAAGGAAGGTATGTCTATGGGGAGATTTACTCAGGGTACTACCTGGGGCATATAAGGATGTCGTCCTTCCAAGAACCAGATGTGCAGTCTGAATTTGATCAGTATGCACACAAATAACGAATTCATGAAGACATAAATCATACGTAGTCTTTCCATATAAATATACAACTACTAGTACTGATCAAAACACCATACAATCATTCTTATAATGAAATCATTCACAGTTTCACAACTTATGAGAATAATTATCAGAAGAAACATATATATATATATATATATTTCAAGATGCCAGAGGAAAAACACTTATCAGAAATAACACCAGAGGTCAAGCAACTGCTGAGAGGGGTGCTCATTTCCACCCAACCGTAGGCTTAGCGACTCCCAACGGATTTACCACTAGCCACCCCCGAGCTGAGACCACGATGCTGCGAGACTGCATCTCTATTTTCCAGTGACCAGGAGTGAAGGTTGCAATCCTTCCTCTCTGCTATCACTCACTCTGCATATCGCCAGAGTTTTCCCCTCGCGTCTTCCCCCCCCCAATCGCTTCTACCCCACACCTTATCCTCTTGCGAGGTTGCGTGTGGCGCGATTACCCTCGCGTTGATTAGGTCTGATGGCTCTACGAATGGGAGGTTCACCTCCCATCCCTCATTAAACCATCTACCTACCAGCCTGCGAGACATTTAATTCGGGGCCAATGAGTCGCTTTTGGTTCTCCGAGCCAGTGGAGTCCAAATACAATATTAATTCTTGGTGGAAGTTAACGCCACCTTTCCAGGTGCCTTCCACCACCATTGTGGTCTCTTTTTCTGCACATCCCCTCTCAGCAGTCCTGCAATATAAATTCATAATGTTATTCACATTTATTGACCTTTTCCACAAGGTCCAGTTACATCACATATTCACATTTATGAGTTTGCCACAGTTCTTGGCCAGTCCAATTATTTTTACAAACCGGGGGAAACAGGGTGTTACATGTGGGGTGAAAATAGGGTTACTCCAAACCGTCGTTGCGTGCCCCCACAAATTGAAAGGCATGTAGTGATGTGACATGTTAGTACTTGAGCGACAAACCTCCGAAGAGTAGAAGTAGTCAAGGACCATCGATCTGTAGGAGGACACGCATCAACCGATTGTGTGCTCTGGGTGAAATCACTCTAGGAAAAGGTGAGCAAGGAGAAGTTGAGAATTAATATTTCTGGACCCTGAAGATCCGAAGTGAATTGCAGTCGTTCGATCCAGGAGGACACGTAGAAAAATACGCACACTTCGGGGAAAAGTGAAGGTTGAGAGTTGAGTTCTTCGAAGTACGAAGACCCAAAGAAATCATATTCGTCGATCCATGGGAAATACACATTAGTAGATCGTGAAATATGGATAAAAACATTTCAGAAAAAAGTTCAAGTTTGAGTTTTTCGAAGTCTGAAGGCCCAAAGGAATTGCAACCATCGATCCTCACAGAGGTAACTTCTGAAGTCCTGAAGTCTGGGGTTAATATGGGTCATCTGATAAGGGAGACACATGGAAACCATTTTTCCAGTTCGGGAAATCCAAGTTAGGGAGAATTGGAAGTTTGATAGTGTGGAAACTCCCAAAGTCCTGAAGCCCAAAGAGCTGAAGTGGTGGGGCACGATGCTATCACTAGGAGGTGATGTGGACCCCAAAATTTGTGAAGTGACATGGCTTGCAGATGTCACCAGGGATGACGTGGACACATGGTATGTGTGCCACATGTTAGTAAGTTTTGATCATGCAGATGATTGAAATGTCAAATAGGACATGACACATGTCACCCGCCTGATTGGACCATGTTTCCTCTTACAATATTTCACTACATGGAAACGGATTGTGGACCTTGGAGAAATTAATCTGAGGGTTTTCAGTTGAGAGTTGAAACTCCTGAAGCCTAGAGAGCTAGAGAACCAAAGTAAACGTCGAATGTTGGATCGTCTGAAGTAGACCTGAACCGTCATATCAGGAGAATAGGTGGCATGAAGCTGTGGATTCTGGGTAAGGACCCAAAGTAAATGTCGACTGTCGTATCATCTGAAGAAGTCTTGAACCATCAGATCAGGAGAACAGGTGGGGTGAAGCTATGGATTTTGGGTAAGGACCCGAAGTAAATGTCGATTGTCGGATCGTCTGAAGTAATTCCCCATCGTCCAATTGAAAAGGGCGCATGGTAGAATCCCATGTATCTCGAGGGAAGTAAAGCTTGATATTTGAGAATTCCAAAGTCTAGAATTTCAAAACAACCACAACCGTCGATTTGGGATAGGTAAATATGAACTATTGGTTCCCAAGAGGTAGATCTTGGTTGTCCGTTTAGAATCATCGTCAAGATCACAAGTTCAATGATCACCTCGCATTGCGGGGATGGGAGGTTCTCAGGATTTATGAAGTTGAGGGAGGGCCACAATTGAGACCATAGTTTTGGAAAAAGCACATGTGGTGGCTCGAAGTGAATTGCGAGGTGAAAATTAGTTTGGTTCCAAACCACCTTTTAGCATGGCCGCAATCATGCATCTACATGAGGTCACCTCTTAGGCCACATCTAAGGAGGGGCCAAAAGAAAAAGGAGCTAGCACCTACTCTGATATTGTTCACAAGGGAGAAGGAGAAGGTGATGGGGGCCATCGAACCTATGCTAGAAAGCTGGAAGGGCATGTATTTAGATACAAAACAAAACCATCAAGGTTTCGGAGAGCCAATTTGGCTCGGTATTGAAGATCCTTGACCGGGAGGTCACGTAGCCTTAGGAGAAGGGGGTATGCATTAAAAAACAAATGGAAAAGAAGAGGCAACACTCAAATCAATAAGCCCATGGTTTTGCGCATCTGGTCATATGTAAATGGTTTGAAGGAAGTGCCTCATAAAGATTTAATTCGACAAAGAGTTAACACTAGAATAATATAGGGAATTGATAAAGGATCAAAATATGACTTGTTTGTGAACTGAGAACACAACAGAAGCATGAGTATGATATAATGATTCGATCCATGTATTTGATCAACTCATGAAGGAAAAAGAACCGACAAACAGTCATGATTAAAAGAGAGTCAATTCATGAGCATTATGAATAAAGGATAAAAAGGAAAAATGATACTAATTAAAGAATCATATTATCATTTAAATGAAAAGGTACCTGTAAATTTAATTGACAATTTTTGTATGATATGTATAGTTATAACAAGATGGCTTCTTGCAAGTTTATCAGGATTAGAGGTATAACCAGATCTATTCAAGAATAGGATCAGATGTTAGGGTCATGGAGGCATGACTTTGCTTACAAAAGTTGGATGAGGTACTACAAAAGAAAGAATCCTCACATGGGACATGAAGCTAGCAGGTGAACAATGTCATTAATGGGCATAGAAAGGAAAAGTAAGACTCCATAGCCTTGAAGGTAGAGATGTGTAGATAGTTGCAAGCTTGATGTGGAAGGAAACAAAGATCTTAAGAGGTGGTGTGTGAATAATCTCTATGTGTCAAGCATAGGAGTTCTAGGGAAGGATTTCTTAGATATGACTTATCTACTGTCTAAAATATTAAATCAGAGTTCATGGTGGAAGAAAGATGCCAATGTAGAGGAATTGGAATGCTCTCTCACTTCAAAAGTGGCACTGAATGAAAATGGATTTCCTTTGGGTAATGGTACTAAGTGGGAAAGAATGGTCAGGTGGAATGTGGTTGAAAAAGTGTTCAGACCCAAGGAACCATAGTGTAGATGAGAAGAATGGGAGCACGCAAGGCATCAAGGATATAAAGGAATTCAAGGACAACCAACTACAACAGAAATAGATAGATAAATAAGTGAATTGAAACAGAAATGCACTAGAGTGCATGAAGCATACAATGAAGTTAAATTGCATATGCATTAGTAGGCATGCTGATAGTAAATGCTTGGTGCATATAGATGTGTAATTTTTCATATGTACATGCTTGTATATGCATATAACATGTTGGTGAACTTAGAATAGTCTGTTATTATGAAATAATGTTTTAGTATGACTAAGGATGGATTATGTATTCAGGAAAAATGATACAACATGGTTAAATATGTGGATGTTGTTGTTGCTTATAATTTCCATCGATGTGAAGAGCCATGAGGATGGCATGAATGGTGATCAAAATGATGAAGGGGGAATTCTATGGGCTTCTACAAATATCAGTTGGTCAGACAACAACAAGTAGGTTGGTAACAACCAGGCAGGTATGCATTTAGTTTTCGTTGATGCATACATGTTGAAGGGGATCGAGGTAAGGATTCCCTCAGTTAATTTTCAGTATTTAAATTGATATGTAATGGCCAAAGGCCCAGAGTGTGTAAGTGTTGTTGATGCTAGAATGCACTTAGATAAAATGATTGTTGCATATTATGTTATGATTGGTTATGGGATCATAACCAGGTAATTCAGGAGACATACTCCTTATATAATAGTGAATATCCATAGAGCTAGCCATCTGTGAGACCATAATATGGTTGGATATGGAAGGGTTATAATGCTATGTGAGTGATCGATAGTATCTACTGTATATTTGTTGTTTGGATTACAACCTCTTTTCCAACACTGAAGAGCACTTAAGGATTATATTCTTGGTGTTGTGTTTGGGTGGAAAAGGAAGGTAACCAAATAGTTAGGCAAGTAGTAGGAAGTGTGTGGATGATGTGTTGAATCATTGGCCAGATCTTCCAACCCATCATGGTGGAATACATGAAATATTTAAGTGGTATTATGTAGTCAATGCATGGATGCATTGTGTAGATGTGACCATGGGTATTGGCACATTGATTGTTATCTTATTAACTGTTTCATTATGAAAATTCTGTGTGACTGATAATACATGTGTATGTAATGATGAGTTCATTCCAATTGATAGTTGGATTAATAGAAGTAATTGAATTATAGTTGTAAACAATTATGAGAGCACTTTTTGATTTTGTTTTGAATCATTGCCATGAAAATATATATCTTGTACATGAGATATTGACAATTTGTTTGGCTTAGGAATGTTGAAATTGCAGAAGGAAAGGGGTTTGGGATATGGCAGTGTTGTAATCCCATAAACAAGACCAATGTATATTGTTGCAAGATTCAAATGGTTATGAGAAGAAGCTCATGTCTAGAAATTTTATTTTTCCTATATAAAATAGTTTTGGGAATTATGATTTGATAATTACTAACGAAATGTTTTGGCTGAATGTAAATTGAAGAAATTGTAGGTAGAATTGTCTTGGATATGGTAGGGATGTAAGACCATAAGGAATACTGATATCTACAGCTGCAGAGCCAACCATTATGAGTAGAAAGATCATGCTTGGAAAATTTGGT
Source organism: Picea engelmannii (assembly GCA_009831015.1). Taxonomy (NCBI): domain Eukaryota; kingdom Viridiplantae; phylum Streptophyta; class Pinopsida; order Pinales; family Pinaceae; genus Picea; species Picea engelmannii. Next base: position 612,607 of record ML785059.1, read on the forward strand.
TTTCCTGTATAAAACAAATTTGACATTTATGTTTGAAATGGTTATAATGATATCTCATGATGACTGTATGTGTACAATACAGATGATATGTTGGATATGCAAGCTGGAAAGCATGGAAAAGGTTATTTTTGTGACATGAGAAACTTGTTTCCCTAGAAATATTCTTGTGCAAGAGAACCTTGGTCAGGAAAGATGGATCGCTTGAGGGATTGCATAGCAGAGAAGGGGATGCCTGAGCCTGGGCCTAGAAGGTGAGTGACCACAAGGAAGATGAGACTTTTATAGCTCTTGATTGGGGTCATGCATACAATGGGTATGTCAGGGAAAATAGTGATCCAAGTTAACAAGACAACCATATGGATGCAGATCCATGAATCGCACAGATAATTATTGTATTGGATTATGAAAATTTACTCTTACAATATGAGAAAGAATGAGAATTTTATGCACAGATTTTGAACTGACATGCTCGCTAATTTTAAATATTGTAGGAAAATGATGAATGTTGAAGATCTAGAAAAGTACCAGACTATGAGAGAAAACAAGGTGATGTAGGAGCAACTAAATGAAAAAGGCACAGAAGGAAGAAATTCCAATGGACTTGCTACAACTAGAGTTCTGGAACCCACAACTCTGAAACTTCTTGGTCGAGTGCACTGAAGCCGGAGAGAAGTGGAATAGCCTGAGGGACTACATGACAGAGAAAGGGGTTCATTTCTTTGGGTTGTGTAGGGATGAGAGGGATGGAGAGCTTGTTGGTTGGAACTGCTACCAGAAATATAAATTCTGAAGATCATCATACATGTTTTGGGTCAGAATGCCTATGCATACATGTTTTAGGCTAGAGTGCCTATGTATATAAGATTGGGCTGGATTGCCTGTGTGAATTAAGGCTAGAGGGCCTAGAATTGTAATGTTAATAACATTGAAATGGTGTTGTGCACTGAGGACAATGCCAAAATAAGGGGAGGGGGATGTAACATCCCAGTTCTAACCCTTATAAAATATAATGTATTATGTAAACATGACTTAGGATGGTGAGCTGGTAAAGTTGAAAAGGGGACAGAGTGCCTAGGAAATGTAACACTTCCTATACATTAATAAAATACAGGGGGCTATGATTCCACAAGAGAGGGGGCTTGAGGGGCTAAGTCTTGTTATTATTATTTTATTTACCCATAATTGATTTTATGGAGAAGAGGGGGTTGCATGAGCTTCTTGGGAGGGAGGCCATGTGGCTCTTGTCTTCATGTAATTATTTAAACATCCCTTTGGGGATTGTTTGGGGTCTTTCTTCCCTTAGTTCATCCTCTTCTCATTGGTTCACTCGTTCTTCTTCCTCTTCACTCACTACTGTTAGTTCATGTGCTCTTGGGATGAGCATTGAAACAAATGGTAGGAAGAGGAGAGCCATCGTTGAATGGTTTTAATGATTTACTGATCATTCCCAGAGGGAATGGATGCCTGTGGGCATGAACTTGATGTAAGTTCGGGTGGAATATTCCACAGCTCAGTATCCTTGGAATTTATAGTAGGGATATTTCCTGACCAGTAGCACTGGATCCCTGGAGAGAAATGGAACAACCTCAGGGATTTCATGGCAGAGAAAGGTGTTGATTTCTTGGGGTTGTGCAGGATGAGGGGGAAAGAGAGTTGGAAATTAGGATTGTTGTGAGGTTGGGAAACCTGAGAGATAATTAGCCAACTACTGTGTACTTAGAATTGGCCTAGTACCCATCCTTGTGGATTCATAGCCCTGGCTTGGGGGTGACCTATTGTTGAGAGTAAATGAACAACAACGTCTATGGTTGGGAGGAACGTCCTTGGTCTATAGCCAGTTGGTGAATGTTTACTTGCAAAGATAAGTTCTCTATGTGTTTTCTTTTTAATGTATTCCGCTGTGTATTTAATTATCTTTGAGATATGTATTCTAATGTGCCTGTCTGTTGGTTATTTGTTGTGCATGGCACAATGTTTATCTCTTTTATGTTGTGGCATGGATCTTGTCTTATGCATGTGGTGTGCATGCTCCTAACATTGCTGATAAATCCTTTGTCTTCGAATTAGATATCAGAGAACTGAGTCTTGGGACTGCAACGTGCCTAGCCTACGGGTGGTTGGGTGTGTTGCAACCTGTTTAATTGGCGTAGCCTGGCCTCTAGGTGGTCGGGTATGTTACAATTTTCTTATATATTGTTTACTCATATTAAAGTTTTGTCTTTGATGATTTCTGCAGGTCTTCGTGATGGAAATGGAACTCGTGGACAACTCTTATCAATCTATATGGGTAGATGGACTTGGCAAAAGGCCATTGATAAGGTAAGGGTTTTGACGTGTTTTTTTATAGTCTAGTTAGCCCATTGGTTTTATTCTATTAGTAATTGATAATTGGGTGCCTATTTAACATTTTCATGTGCAAAAGAGGGACAAAGGACACACTAGATGGTGTGTAGCAATATCATGTAGAGAGTGATCAATTTCCCTAAATAAAGGTCTCGATTTTCAATAATTTCTATCACAAGGTATGTTTTCTATATGTTTTGCAGTGCCCATCCATTACATTGCCTGCCCCATGTCATGATCTGAAGCTATGATCATCTTCAAATGGTTCAAAAGTAGCATTTAAACAAAATTTGATTACTTGAAATTTCCTTCGGAAAGTCCCCACAATCAATTATAGACTCTTCTAGAGTATTCCTTCTATTGTAGGTAATGATCTCCTTTCTAAACACTTTGCATGCGGTCCATTATCTCCTTAAAATTATTCCAATATTAAACCAATTCCTCACATATAAGACAATCAATCACATAGAAATTTAAATAAAGGAGATGAAGTCGTAGTCGATAGTCGATAGTCGGTAAAGGCGATTGTAGGATATTAAGCTCTTATTGACTACGACTTCATCACCTTTATCAACTGTGAGTAGCTTGTAGTGGACCAGAATGGGGTGAAGAGGGAATTCTTGCTAGAGCCATGGCCTAAAATGGCATAATATTTTCTCAGATATATTACTTGTGATGAAAGACTAAGTTTGGTCTATGCATATAACTTCCTATTTTTAGACCATCTAAGACATTTGTTTCACCAAAATCCTAAACAAAATTTAAGTATCCCATTTTTTCTCTTGCATCCCCTGAGAGAGATGAGCACAAAGGTAAAGAAAGGTAAGAATGAAGCACTAGAACATCATGGCCTCATCAAGCTAGTAGTTTGTGATTCCTTAGAAGTATAAAGTCTTAATATTAATAACGACAAGGAGGTTCCACCCATATTTTATCTATATTGGATCATTATATAAATTTTCATTTATCTTAGTACTTCCTAGGTGGAAAAATCAGAGAAATTGGCTTACAATGCCCATTTTAGTGGTAGGTCCCAGTTTGGAAATTTGGGGTCTATAACCTTCCAAAGGTATTTTTATGCATCAAACAACAACTTTTGGGGTTAAAATTTATGATCTTACCTCCTAGCCCATCTATTTTGTTCTACAGACTGAGACCTTTCTAATGGTGCAAAAATAACCTTAATTAGAGCTCGTATGTGAAAATTATTCCTCATGTAAGTTGACCTATCCTATTGACCACCATGGTATGAAATGGATGCCATGTCATGCACCATTACTCTCACACACGGGATTATCTACATGTGAATTTTCAAGAATATTCTAGAAGTTCTAAAACCCAAAACTAATTGAGGGTTGAGGCTTGTGAAAACCTTAACCCTATATGGCTACCAGGCTATACATAACTTTATAGTGAGTGTCACTTTATTTATTTGAATTTTCATAATTGAAGAAATGATAGTATAGCATAGACCTCACCTTCTGGTAAAAACCTTGAACTGGATATATATATATATTATCCCCAACGACTTTAAAAACCTTCAAGTGTATTGATCTAAACCAACAATCGGTGTTGGGAATCCAATTTATTATGTACATGTATTTATTGATGTAAGGTTAATTATGGGTTCTTTGCACTTCAAGTTTTTGAGCTATTTTTTCCCTTCATCTATAATCCATAAGAGCAATGCATCATTGATAATTTTTTAAGCACAAGTTTGATTATTGGATTTGAAACAATGAGATGACTAATGGCTTCTTTTTCATGTGCAATAGATTTCACTTAAGTGTTTTCAACTTGATAAAAAATGTCATAATGCTTATTCTATTTTATTTTTCCTTATGAAGCAAGTTTTCTCGTACCTTGAATATTGAATGCCCATACTTTGGATTTTTTTTAATTCTTTGATAATGGGTTTGAATGCCAATGGATTCATGTGTCATCTTATACAAAGATAATATTTCTTCATTTGAGAACCATTCCTAGCCTTATTGATTTATGAAAGAGGCATCAAATCCTTCCTCAAACTACATTGTGAATATTCATCTAGCAAGAAAATGGAGGCTTGGATATAAGGATTCTTAACATGCCTTGCATGAAATATAAAAAAAAAACTTTTATCTCTTTCCTTCAAGCTCTACATGTTTGAAATGGTGAAAGATAGCATACCTTAATAGTCTATTGAGAATGAGTATAACTATTTCCATAAGATCAATCTTGCATAACATGATTTAATGGTATTATTGATTTGTGAATAATGCACTTTGTTGTGAAGACTCATTTGGAAATAAAAGGTAAGTCATGGTTATAATAAGTCTCAAGTTTTCATTCCTCAGAGTCAAATACCTCCGTTTTTGTTTTTGGACTTCAATAGTTTAAGTTAAGGAAGGATCCATGTGTTTGAATGAAAATGGATTGAAATAAGTTTTATATATGTTGAGGATGATTGCTTTCTTGACTTGGTTTCCTAATTATAACAATCCACTAAGAATACATGTATTTTTTATGGACTTAGAAAATCCAAACACAAGAGTAATTCCTCTTGATTGCAACCTCAAGTAAACTTGGGCATAATTCCTTCTTAACAAAATCCAAACAGAAGAAGAGGAAAAGTTTGATTAAAGTATTCATCAACTTACTTATATAGTATCTAAAATATTCAATCTTTAAAGGTTTAAATTAAAGAAGGATCCAGATGCTCATACACATAGATAGTCTTAGCATTATGAAATTAAACTTGTATGAAAATAAACCAAGGTAGATTTGTTGCATTGAGTGAGGATTTGTTCTCTCATAATTATGTTTGTGAGAGAATTGAAAACCAACAACCTTAATTGTTCATAAAAAAAATATCATTCATGATTCCTACCTAGAAAACTTGTATATTTTTCAACCAAAATGTGCCTACTCAAAATTCTATAGTTGGATTTCATAGTTTCTAGGTTCTAACTTATCTGAATACCTATGTGAGAAAAAACTTGGATGTTTCTACCCCAATCACTCTTTCCTAGCATTAGATATAAAACATATAATCAATATAAGAACTTCCATTTCAACTTCAAAAACAAGTCCAACTACATAAATGCACCTAAAGATGACATGCATTTCATCGTCATATGTAACATAGCACTCACCAACGATGTAGTCCTAACTTGAATAGATACATAACATACATAGGTCCACCTATAAATATTGAGGCAAAAACATAGTTGCATAATTACATTTAAGCAGAGTATGGAAACTAATAAATTGTTATATGACAGTAAAAAAATATGTTAAATTTAACAAAAGAACCGGTGCATATAGAACATCGAAAAAATAGCCACTGATGATATCCTCTCAGACACAAAAAAACACATGCCTTTTATGTGTTTATATTTAACAAAACCTTGAAATAAAGCTCATTTTGCCTCCCTAAAAAATAAATCTCACTTTTCTACCCTAACTCCATGTCCTTCAAAGAAATGGAGAAAATTTGTATGGCAAGCCCCAAGACCTTCAATCTTCAACAATAGTGGCTCTCTCACTTACATAAATATCATCCAAAAACTTTGGAATATCATTCTTCTTCACGTGACATTTCTAAAAAATTGAAATTGCAATGTATAAGACAAAGAAATCATCTTGTAGTCAGGGATGATTTTAAGGATGGAAATTTATTTTAAAATGTAGAAACCTTGGCGAATCTTACTAATCCTTCATATGAAAACTTTAAATGTTTGGCGATATTTTTGTAAACATATTCAAATTTCTAAGGATTTTATATAGTTTTTACAAATTTTTGGCGATTTTTAAGGTAAAATAATTTTATCGTATAAAATTTGGGCGAATAATTTTTAAAATAACGAATATCTTTTTTGGAAAAACCATGGAAAATTAGCCCATGAGCAAAATTTAGCCCCTAAAATCATCCCTGCTTGTAGTTTTACTTCATGGTCGATACATGTTGAACTCCTAACACATATTTTCTGTATAAATATTACATTATTCAAGTGGCTAGTAGATATAATTTTTTTCTTGCAATTATATCCAGAAAGGTAAAAGAGGCATTGGAAAGAAGAGTAGACTTAAACACTCTAACATCCATAGGAAAATAAATTCTCCTCATAGGGAAGATACTATAGCCAAAGGACCATTGCAAGTCAATAGACTCTTAAGGTATTTTATCTTTCACCATTCCAAACATGTAGAGCTTGGAGGAAAGAGATAAAAGGTTTTTTATATCTCATGCAAGGAATGTTGAGAATCCTTGTATCCAAGCCTCCATTTTCTTGCTAGATGAATATTCACAATGCAGTTTGAGGAAGGATTTGATGCCTTTTTCATAAATCAATACGTCTAGGAATGGCTCTCAAATGAAGCAATATTATATTTTTATAATCTGACACATGAATCCATTGGCATTCAAACCCATTATCTAATTTAGAATAAAGAAAAAAAAATGTTACAGTATGTTGTCATTTATGCCAAAGGATTGATGTCAAAGAGTTGATGTCTTGTCATAGTATCATTGATGTATTGATCGATGGAATATGTTGTCATAGATGTAATTGATGTCAAAGGATATATGTAATAGATGTCAAGTGGTATCACAATGATGTATTGTCATTGATTGATGTATAGATGGGATGATATAAAGGTTGGTCATTGGTGTCTTGTCAAGGATGATAGGAAATACCAAATGGATGAAGTCCAAAGTAGTGCCCTTATGGTGAAATCCCTCATGGGAAGACACTTTGTGAAGTCCAAATGGTTAAGTGGTTGATTCATCCTAGATGTGTGGTTAAGGAACCCAAGGATTGATTATGGAATATTGTAATGAAGATCCATGAATTCAGTAACACCCCGGGTTTTGAACCCCCATTTTAAAAAATGTATTGTTACAATGTTGAGAGGCCTGAGTGCCCAAAAAATTATTAAAGGGCCAATATGCCCAAGAAATGTAATGTTTTGATCATTATTAATAATAAAAATATCGTTGTATGATAGACGGACAATGACTAGAGTTATAGGGGGCTCTGATTCACAAGAGAGGGGGCTTGAGGGAATAAATGTTTATTCCTATGTTAATTACCCTTTTTGCCTAAGGGAAGGGATCGGTTACATGAGCTTCTTGGGGAAGGTCGGGAGGTTCTTGATTCCCCACGAAAATAATTAAACCCATCCCTGGTTTGATTGTGGGGTTGGTCGTTGGCTCGCCCTCTCCTTCACTCCTACATTTGTACCATTCTTTCCCTCACGCCCTTTCATGCACTCACTCACCCATTCATTGATCCACCCCCACCTGCATCTCGGTTGGGTAAAGGGAAAGGAACTATTGAATATTAGCCATAGGATAGTTGACTGTAATGGTCGCTGGTGCAATCCATCCATGACTTGGGGCCTGCATGTCTAAGATGCGTTGGCATGTTCCCTAGTTTGCTCACAACTACGAGTCCTGAGAGTTCCAACATTGAGATTCTGGACCAGTTGTACTGGAGGGCCTGGAAAAAGGAGAAGGATTTCCTGAGGGACTGCGTGGTAGAGAAGGGTGGAGGTCCATTCTCTTGGTTGGTACAGGTTGGGTGGAAGAGAGCTGGGTACTTGGATTGTTGTGGGTGCTGGGAAATCTATGAGAGCTTGAGAGTTGACTGGTTTGGGAGCCCAAGTACACTCTGGAAGTGTCCTTGTGGATTCATATCCATAGCTTGTGGGTGACACTGTTGTTGAGATTTGGAGCAATGGTGTCTACGGTTGGGTGGAACGTCCTTGGTCTGTAGCCATTTGGTGTCGCCTTTTTATAAAGATAAGTGCTCTCTATTGTGATATTATTATCTGTGTAAGAATGTATTTTGTTGTGTATTTTAATTATCGTTTAACTAAATCTTAGATTATGCATGCTTGTTGGATATTTTTGTGCATGTCATTAAATATTTTATCTTATGCATCCTTGTTAAAAAAAGAAGGTACCGGTAAGAGTGCGAAGTCCAAGGGTGGGATTTAAGGTAGGATACCCTGGCCTGTGGGTGGCTAGGGATGTTACAGATTTGTATCAGAGATTTTGGTTGAAACAACGGGCTAGTATGGGATGGGTCTATTGGTCAGAGTCTTATGGTCAAGATCGAACTCTGACCACAAAGTTGAAAAGCTCAAGAGGAATGGCATTACAGAATCTACGCAGGAGTTAGATCGTCAGAGATCCATTATAAGGGGTTCGAAGGATCCTGACCGTCCCCTTTCAGATTCAGGAGTGATAAACACTGTGGGATTAGGAGAGATCAGGGATCACTGGATCGGAGGACAAGTGAACATGGGTCATCTGATGAAAAGGAAGCAAGGGTTAAGGTCACAACCATCGGATCCCATTGGAGAGAGAGATCAACGAATAGGAGGCATTGCAAGGAAACAAGTTGCATGGGAGATAATTCCCTAAGGCGGTCCCACAATCTAAACCATGGTTTCACCGAGGGGTTACGTGTCAACATCAGGAGGATTGTGGGGCAAAAGGTGGGTTAATCCAAACCGCCGATGCATGCCCCTAAAAATTGAAAGGCATTAAGTGATGTGCCATGTTAGGGCTTGAACATCGAAACTCTGTATAGCCAAAGTAGTTTGAGGCCGTCCATCGTCAAGGAGAGACAGGTGGCGTGAGATCCACAACTCCAGAATTTTGTGGATGAGGAGGAGATGAAATAGCTGAAGTAGATCCTGACCGTCGATCACCAAGAGGTACGTGTCAACAGATCAGTAACTCCGGAGAAATCTGTTCAAGAGGTTTTCAGTTGGGATTTGAAACTCTCGAAGCCCGAAGAGTCAAAGTGATGGGGCACGATGATGTCACCTAGAGGTGATGTGGATCCTAGAATTCCTGAAGTGACATGGATTGCAGATGTCACTTGGGATGACGTGGACACATGGTATGTGTGCCACATGTCAATAAGTTTTGGGCATTTGGAGTATTGAAAAGTTAGTTAGAATGTGACACGTGGCACCCGCCTGATTGGGCCATGTGTTCGCTTCTAGTATTTCTCCACGTGGCGATAGATCGTGTAGTCTAGGGAATGGGCACTCCAGTGGGGAAATATGTGACAGGTTGTGTTGGGTCGAAAAATCCCGAAGGCCAGAGTACATATCAATAGTTGATTCCATAAGACACACGTCGAAGGATCATCGACTTTGGGTGAAAGAGCTCTGAGAGAAAGTGTAGGAGGAAAGTTTTGAAACTTCTTAAGCCCGAAGAGCCAAAGTGATTCACAACTGCTGATCTATGGGAGGACACTCATCGACATATCATGAACTCTGGGTAAAAGAATTCTGGGAGGAGGCAAGTGAGGAAATTTGAGACTCCTGAAGCGCAGAGTCCCGAAGTGGATCTCGATCATTGATCGTGAAAGAGGACGAAGACCATTGATCCGGTCCTAGCCGAAATTTTCGAAGTCTCGAAGCTCTAGACAAGCGCTTTTTCAGCTAAGAATAAGGTCATGGCCATGGTCATATGCATATTGAGAGCTAAGGGAAGGAGGGCTAAGGGCCGAATTGGTGGTCTTCGAGGCAGAAAAGTGCTAAGGAAGATTTAGCCACGGTTTCTGGTTGTGGTCGCCTAGGAAGGTGGTTTGAAGGAAGCTTTTGCACAGGATAAAACTTTGTGTCAACCAATGATAACAGGACACTGTTATTTTCAGAGAATGGGGATATGATATCCATGAAAAAAATAAAGAAAGTGACATGTAGCATGGTTTGGCAATCTTGTTTATCATATTCATAATTCTAACAAAATGGTTGCTTTCACATTTTGCAGAATTAAGGGGTTTAAACACATCAAATCGGGATGCGTATTGAGGAAATGAAAGAAGGTGAGGGAGCCTCCATTCATGATAAGGAGGCCGAAGGCCAGAATACTAGAGTTGGTAATGCAGATATAGAGTCCAATGGACGCAAGGGAAAAGGAGAACAAGAAACGCTAATAAGAATCTTGAAGATGGAAGTGCAAAGCTACAAAGTAGACAACGAGATATTGATGAGAGAGAATAGTCAAATAAATGCTCGAGTGTTGTAGAGCTTAAATCAGCTGTAAAGACAAACAAAGAAGGGATCAAACTCAAGGCAAGAGGAAGAAGGTAGGTGCCATGAAAGAAGGGATGATCATGGAAGAGTTGGTTATTCCAGAGGTGCTAGAAAATATCATGGACACCACTCACCTCCTTACTTAGAAAGAAAGTTTTATGCATCGGATGATCTTGTAAGCAGTCCAGAGGTGTCTCTTGTTAGACACTAAAGAAGGAAACAAGAGGTAGATCATTTTCAAGGATATTTGAGGAAGCTCAAGGCACCTTCCTTTGAGGGTGAAAGAGAAAGGGAATATGATGTCGAAGCATGGTTTTTTGGGCTCAGGAGATATTTTTAGTTGCATAACTATTCATCAAATCTGGAAGCCAAGATTGCCACCTACCATTTACACGGGAAAGATGCAATGTGGTGGGACCAACTGAAGCAAGTGGAGCACATTAATGAGAGTAGGATCACTTGGAAGCAGTTTAAGAAGTACTTCCAGAAGGAGTACCTCTCAGAGCATTTATATGACAAGAAAATGCAGGAGTTCTTTGAACTCATGTTGGGAAGCATGACTATGGCAGAGTACAAGAAGAAGTTCTTGGTATTGTTAAAATATGTTAGGTTCATTGGTGATGAGAAAGTGAAAATACAAAGATTTATAAGTGGACTACCAACCTTTTATAAGGAAAATATCAAGTATGATGAGCCCAAGACCTTGACTGAAGCCATCAAGAAGGCTAAATACCTGTATGAGCAATGCTAGGGAAGAGAGTCTCTGCATAAATCTTGGAAGGACAAGAAGAATGAGAAGTCCGATCAGAGGAGGAAAGGATTCAGACCTTCCTTCAATAGGATTGAGCCTAATACAAATCGTCAGGATCAATATGCTAAGAGGGATTTCAAGAAAGGAGATTCCTTGGGGAAAAGGTGAAGACCACCAATCCAATGCTGGGGATGCAAGGAATATCACCTATATAAGGATTTCCCACATAGAAATGACAGAGTGAATACTGCGCACAACATCCAAGAGGATACAACAGTCGACTATATGGGAAGAATCTATGTGGATTTAAATGATCGACAAGTAGAGTACCAGTCGAATATGATCGAGGTGGAAGGTAAGATAATAAATCATCCTATTGTTATTTTTATTGATTTAGGGGAAAGTCATTACTACATTAATCCTAAGATGGTGGATAGATTTCATTTGGAGAAAAGTAAACCTGGAAAAGCAAGTTTGGTTCAATTAGCCATTGGAACCAAAAGAAGAATCCATGATATGGTCAGAAGTTGTTTCATAAGTCTTAATGGTGTGAATACTAGTATGGATCTAAATATCATACCATTGGGGTCTTATGATATTCTGATTGGAATGAATTGGTTGGAAAAGCATCATGTTGTCCTAGATTGTCATAACAAGACATTTACATGTCTTGATGGAAATGGAAAACAGAGCACTGTGAAAGGAGATCCAAGACCCATCTCTATAAGGGATATTTCATCCTTACAGTTGAAAAGATGTTTTAGGAAAGGATGTCAACTATATGCAGCTCATGTGGAAGAGCCAGATAATACAAAGGAGCCAAGCCTTGAATATTTCTCAGTTCTACGGGAATTTGAAGATGTATTCCAAGAAATACCAGGATTTCCACCAAGGAGTGGGATATATTTCTCAATTGATTTAGTGCCGGGAGCTGCCCCGGTGTCAAAAACACCTTACAGAATGAGCACACCAGAGTTAAAAGAATTACAAATGCAGTTGGAGGAATTGTTGAAGAAAGGGTACATACGTCCAAGTGTTTCACCTTGGGGAGCACCAATGCTTTTTGTCAAAAAGAAGGATGGAACCTTGAGGTTGTGTATTGAATTCTGATAGATGAACAAGTACACTATAAAGAATAAGTATCCTCTACCCCGAATTGATGACCTCTTTGATTAGCTAAGAGGAGAAACGATATTTTCAAAAATTGACCTGAAGGAAGGATACCATCAGGTAAGAATCAAGGAATAAGACATTCATAAGACAACCTTTAGGACCAGGTATGGGCATTATGAATTTGTAGTGGTGCCATTTGGACTGGCCAATGCACCAGTTGTCTTCATGTGCTTAATGAATGGCATATTTAGAAATTATTTGGATAAGTTTGTCATAGTATTCTTGGATGACATACTTATCTATTCTAAGTCTGAAGAGGAGCATGAACATCACTTAATACTGGTATTGCAAGTACTGAGAGAACATCAGTTGTATGCCAAGTTGAGTAAGTGTTATTTTTATCAAAAGAAGATCCATTACTTGGGACACATTATTTTAGAGAAGGACATAGCAGTAGATCCAGAGAAGATCAAAACCATTAGAGGATGGCCAACACCTAGTAATGTGTTAGATGTTAGATATTTTATGGGATTAGCTAGCTACTACAGAAGGTTCATAGTAGGGTTCTCTAAGATTTCTCATCCCATCACTTCCTTGCAAAAGAAGGGAACTAAATTTGAATGGACACTCAAGTGTGAAAATAATTTTAATCTGTTGAAGGAATTAATTGCTAGTGCACCTGTGTTAAATATTGCTAACCCAAATAAAATTTTTGTGGTATGTACAGACGCATGTAAGGAAGGACTTGGCGGAGTCCTCACACAAAATGGACATGTCATTGGATATGAGTCCAGAAAGCTTAAGGAACATGAGGGGAACTATACCACCCACGACTTGGAACTTGTTGCCATTGTCCATGCCTTGAGGATGTGGAGGCATTATCTCACAGGGAAGAAATTTGAATTAAGGACGGACCACATTGGCCTGAAGTATATTTTTGAACAACCGACCTTGAATGCCAGGCAAACAAGATGGATGGAATTTTTAAGTGAATATGACTTCGATATCAAGCATATAAAAGGAAAGGAGAATAAAGTTGTCAATGCACTTAGTAGAAGAGTGCATATCATGTATGCTACTGTTGTCAATATGCATTAGTCAGACTTGAAGAGCAGAATTTTAGATGGTCTTGTTACAGATCATCATTACCTACAGCTAAAGGAAAACTTACAGCAAGGAAATGTACAACAAAAAATAAAGGAGTACGAGATAAAGGAAGACAGATTACTCATGCATAAAAATAGAATCAATGTTCCTAGTTCCAGAAAATTAAGGAATTTGGTACTGAAGGAAATGCATGATGTTCCTTATGTTGGACATCTCGGTTACCAGAAAACAATTACAGTAGTAAGAAGCTAGTTCTTTTGGTCAAGAATGAAGAAGGATGTTGTTGTTTACATCGCTCGATGTATGGAATGTCAGAAGGTGAAGGTTGAGCATAGGCACCCAACGAGGTTTTTGCATCCATTGCCAATCCTAGAGAAGAAGTGGGAAGTGATCACCATGGATTTCATCATAGGATTACCCAAAACAAATAAGCAACATGATTCAATCATGGTGGTGGTTGAAAAATTAACAAAGGTTGCTCATTTTGTGCCTATGAAGACAACACATACAACAACTAATATTGCATAAATTTTCATGAAGGAAATTACTAGGTTGCATGGTATACCTAGGAAAATCGTCTCGGACAAAGATACAAAGTTTACCTCCAATTTATGGATGGAATTGTTTAAAGTATTTGACACAAATCTAAAATTTAGCACCGCGTATCATCCCCAGATAGATGGGAAAATAGAGAGGGTAAATCGAATAATTGAAGATATGTTGAGGATGTATGTGATGGATAATCCATCTAAGTGGGAAGATTACTTACACTTGGTTGAGTTTGCATATAATAATGGGTATCAAGCTTCATTAATAATGAGCCCATTTGAAGCCTTGTATGGTAGGAAATGCGATACTCCAGTAAGCTGGGAAAACCTAACAGATAGAGTGGTACTTGGGTCGGAGTTTATCAAGGACATGGAAGACCAGGTGGTTAAGATCAAGCAGAATTTAAAGGCAGCTCAGGTTAGACAATTTTTTTATGCAGAAACGAACAAGACAACTAGAGAATTTAAAGTAGGGGAGCATGTACTTTTGAAAGTGAAGCCCAAGAAAATCTCTTTGAAATTGGGTAGTTGTACAAAGTTGGCAGCCAAATTTTGTGGTCCATCTGAAATATTGAACATAATAGGGTCAGTTGCATACATGATTTCATTGCCTTCTTCTATGAATGTGCATAATGTATTTCATGTATATATACTAAAGAAATATGTACACGACCCTAACCATGTTATTGATTGGCACTTGATTCAGGTAGAGACAGAGGGAGACTTTCAGGTTCAGCCAATGCAGGTATTGGACAAACAAGTCAAAATGCTCTAGAATCAAGTTATAGAGATGGTAAAAGTTCAGTGGACCTACTACAGTCTTAAAGATGCTACCTGGGAGAATGAAGATGCCATGCAGGCAGAGTACCTGCAACTTTTTGAATAAGTTTGAGATTTTGATCTCTATTTTGTATATGCACTGAGGACAGTGCCAAGATAAGGGGGAGGGGATGTAACGCCCCAGGTTTCAAACCCCCATTTTAAATAATTTATTGTTACAGTGCTGAGAGGCCTGAGTGCCCAAACAATTATTAAAGGGCTAGTATGCCCAAGAAATGTAATGTTTTGATCATTATTAATAATAAACACATCATTGGCTGCTAGACTGATAAGGACTAGAGTTATAGGGGGCTATGATTCCACGAGAGAGGGAGCTTGAGGGGATAAATGTTTACTCTTGTGTTAATTACCCTTTTTTCCTAAGGGAGGTGATCGATTATGTGAGCTTCTTGGGGAAGGCCGGGAGGTTCTTGATTCCCCACGAAAATACTTAAACTCATCCCTGGTCTGATTGTGGGGTTGGTCATTGGCTCGTCCGCTCCTTCACTTCTGCATTCGTACCATTTTTTCCCTCACGCCCTTTCATGCACTCACTCACCCATTCATTGATCCATCCCCACCTGCGTCTCAGTTGGGCAAAGGGAAAGGATCTGTTGAATATTATCCACATGATATTTGGTTGTAATGGTCACTAGTGCAATCTAGCCATGATTTGGGGCCTGCATGTCTGAGATGGGTTCACTTGTGCCCTATTTTGATCACAACTGCGAGTCCTGAGAGTTCCAACATTGAGATTTTGGACCAGCTTTACTGGAGGCCCTGGAAAAAGGAGAAGGACTTCCTAAGGGAATGCGTGGCAGAGAAGGGTGGAGGTCCATTCTCTTAGGTGGTACAGGCTGGGTGGAAGAGAGATGGGTACTTGGATTGTTGTGGGTGTTGGGAAACCTATGAGAGCTTGAGAGCTGACTAGCTTGGGAACCCAAGTACACTCCAGAACCATCCTTGTGGATTCATAGCCCTAGATCGGGGGTGACACTGTTGTTGAGATTTTGAGTAGTGGTGTCTACGGTTGGGTGGAACGTCTTTGGTCTGCAGCCAGTTGGTGTCGCCTTTTTATAAAGATAAGTGATTTTTGTTGTGATATTATTATCTGTGTATGAATGTATTCCGCTTTATATTTTAATTATCGTTTAACTAAATCTTAGATTATCCATGATTGTTGGATATTGTTGTGCATGTCGTTAAATCTTTTATCTTATGTGTCCTTGTTAAAAAAAGAAGGTATCGATAAGAGTGTGAAGTCCAAGGGTGGTCTTGAAGGTAGCATACCCCAGCCTATGGGTGGCTGGGGATGTTACAAATTCGTAAGTAATACTATTAAATATGGATAGTTCTTGTCATGCCATTTCCAGTGATATGTGGAACGTCATATAACTCCTCATGGTCAGAGATTTATGGCCTTGTGAAGTTGGAGAACCCTCATGTGTTGTCTAGAATCCCCTAGAAGGTCAAATAAGTCAAATTATTATAGAAGCTCCTAGAAAATGTTGACAAGTCAAAGTGGTTAGTCATGGGCTAAGTGGTTGCAACAAGAAAAAAATAAAAAATAAATTAGTTGCAACTAGATGTGGAGAAGTTACTATTTATGGTGAAAGTAGTTATAAGTGGACAAGTGGTTAGAGGTTGGTTAGTCCCCAAAAGAAGGAAGTTGGTTAGAGTTGGTTAGATGAGGAAGCTACTTGGAGAAGTATAAATAAGAGAGTAAGGATCTCTTATGAGTGTGAATATATTGAGCATATTGAAGATCTATTCTCAGTGAAATATTCATTGTAGGTAATGGACGCATTAGAACTTCCATAAGTCTGAGGTATTGACGACGAAAGTTTCAGAGTTTCAAAAATATTGAAAACCCTAATTTCGGATATGTACGTGGGCTATCAATGTAATAGGGTGTGTACATACATGAGCTATCAATATAATTGGGTGCACACATATGCGAGATGTCAATATAATAGGGAGCATGCATGAGGTAAAATCCATAGAAGCTTGAGTAAGTGCTAGTGGCAGGTTCCTAAAGTCTGAAGCAAGTTCCCAGAACAGTGGCATACTAGTTCAGATCTATTACAAAAGATATGGTATGGTTATATTTTGTCTTCATTATTAGATTTTCTCATGGTATGGTGAATGCTTGAGGCATTATTTGTATGGATGTATTGGTGTCTGAATATGGTAGCTGGTTGGTTGAGTAGCTCAGTTCAGTTATTTTTGAGAGATGTCTATGATCTTTAATTGTGTATGCATGAGGAGCATGCATAGGTTGTTGGATGGCATAGATATGTTTGTTATTGGTTATGGTACATATTGAGAAGTGAAAGGTAGAGTGCAGTGACAAGATCAGAAATGGATGTGATAGAGGAAGAAGGGGTCTGAAGGGCCAGAAGGTTGAAGTTTCGGAAATCCTAATTTATGAAAGTGTATGTAGGATGATAGTGGTCTAGGGCATGTAAATATGTGTGTTGCAATATAGGGAGGACACATACATACATGGGTTGTAGTATAAACAAGTCATGTACATGTTGACAACTTGGTATATGTTGAGGATTGATTCCTCTTCTCAATTGGTGCTGAGATTTGCAGGTTGAGTATTACATTGAGAGTTGGTGCTCTTGTGGAGTTGTTTCTCTATTCATTTGTTGCTGAAAAACCCCCAAGTATTGTAGTCCGTAATATAAAAGAAACTTATACATATATCTATTTTTCCTTGTGGTGATGGATTATTGATGATATTTGTTGTTGATACATGTTTACATACAACTTGTTATAAATGAAAGTAATGAATGATGAGTAAATGGTGATTCCTAACTAAGGTGTTTTTGTAAAGGAGTAAAAATATCCCTACATTGATTCACCCCCCCACCCCCCTCTCAGTGTGGTTGGTGTGTCCAACAAAAATATGTAAGGTTGGAAACCCAAGTATGATAGGATGTCCACTTATTCTAGGAAAGCCAAGGGTTTAGAAGATAGAAGGGAAAGAGTAATTGGAAAATCTTATAAATAGAAACATTGCATTCATGCAAAAAATGTCTTTCAATATTGTAAGCTATCTTCACATGCTAATACGAGATATCGCTAGATTGTTTTCTTATAATCTTGCAATTTATCAGTAGTTGTAGACTATTATTTCCTTTCATAGTTTTCTTGAAGCTTGTAGGAATGGATGTTGCAATCTATAAACTATTCTTGTGTGCGTAATGTCTATGATTAATTATCTTATGTAGTGCTAACAAATTGATGTGAAGTAGGTTATCTCTTGACATGTTGTAGGTTATCCTTGGTTTCTTAAAGTTGCTTTGGGGTTTGTGCAATCTATAGTTGGTGGGATGTTTTTGTTGTTGTTTGTATTTCTCCCTTTTGTTTCATGTCAATGAGTTCTTAAATTCTTCTAGATAGGATTAGATTAGCTGCATTATACTTTTTTGTTCGTAGTTGTTTTTTATTTTAGTTCATAATCCCATATTACAATAGTTGGACCATAACATGAGGGTTCGCAATTTCAATGGAGGAAGGTCTAATTGGGTCTTTTCTTGTGTTAAGTTGTGAAGTTAACAAGGTAAACTTTCCCATGCCAACATTTTGGCACTAGAAGGGGTAAAAACAACAAGATAACCCATGTGGATCCATTCTTTTCAAGAATGAATTAATTTCCTATGGCTCCATTCCATATTCTTGCATGGGATGATAAAGATGCTTTGAGTCTTCTAGGACCACTACATGACATCCCAAAAAAAGGTAGTTAATCTCTTTCCAAATTTTAATGGTGAAAGGAAGAGCATTGAATTTGAACATATTTTGGTTATATGAGCTTATATTTTGTTTGCTAAAACATCTTGAAGAAGACGTTTCATGTAGGATATTCTCTCACTTCCAAAGGATGGATTGAAGGTTGGAAAAAGGCATTAAAAACTAAATCAATTCATGGTTGGACAAAATTCAAGGTTGTTTTTGAAGTTTCTCATGTTAATTGTTAATTGTAGGCGTTATATCATGAATTGGAAAAGATTCATAGAGAGAAACATGAATCTATTAATATTCTTAGTATGAGGCCTCACTTTGCAAGGATTCCTTGAGAAGATTAAAATCAAAGTGAATTGGGTTGAGTTTGGTGGAGGGAATGCAACTATTTGTTTTTTAAAACTACAGTCTTCGTCCCTATAGTGACAAAAAAGCGTGGAAAATATAACATTCTCGTGGCAACAAAAACTTATCATTTGTGTTTTTCCACAAATGTTTGTCGCTATAGCAATGCAAAAGCGTGGCAGATATAGCATTCTGGTGGCAATAAAAACTTGTCATTTTTGTTTATCCACATATGTTTATCGCTATAGCAACATAAAAGTGTGGAAAATATAGCATTGTCATGGCAACAAAAAATTATCATTTGTGTTTTTCCACTGATGTTTGTCGCTATAGCAACAAAAAAGCATGGCAAATATTGCATTCTCGTGGCAACAAAAAATTATCATTTGTGTTTTGCCATGGATGTTTGTCACTATAGCAACGAAAAAGCGTGGCACATATAAAATTCTTGTGGAAACAAAAACTTATCATTTGTGTTTTTCCATGAATGTTTGTCGATATAGCGACGAAAAAAGTGGCAAATATAACATTCTCGTGGAAACAAAAAATTATCATTAGTGTTTTTCCATGGATGTTTTTGCTATATAGATAGATGTTTGTTGCTATATATATGGATGTGTGTCGCTATATAGATGAATGTTTGTTGCTATATAGATGAATGTTTGTAAAAAAATAAAAAATAAAACAAATGCTTATCAAACGAATGGCACATGGAAACCATTTTTCGTGGATATTGCTATGATGGGTTTTTCTTTGTCAATATAGCAGCGAAAAAATATCCACAAAAAATAAAACCCTCTTTTGTGACAAAAAATAAAACCCTCTTTGTAATTATTATTTTTGTGACTGTTGGGAAAGAGTTTGACTTGTCAATTGTCCTCTTTTGATGGACACATGTATGGGAAATATTTTTTAATAAATTAAATGCTGGAAAATAGGTGGAAAAACCAAGTTAAAATTAGTTGACTATGACTCCATGAGTGGGGAACATGTTTGAATTAAATCAAAGATTATTTTTACAAGTGTTAGAAGTTGAGTTCTATCACTGGCAGCTCCTAAAAATCATGGATTTGCAAAGATTTAAATTTCCCGAGGGAAATGGATGGAAAATTCTTAGTAAATGAGAAAGGAAATATATACAACACATGTGTGAGGCAAGACATTGTTTAGTATGTTGTGGACATGATTATTTTTTGTTATGAGCACAACTGGTGTTAGGCAAATGTTTTTCTGAGTTGTACAAAGAGACAATGGATAAGGAGTGAAGCTCAATTTTCCCTTATGAAATCATAGTCAGGCTAGGGGGTGATCAAGACAAGTAATATTGGTTGTTCTATATCTACGATTGGATGGAACGTGGTTGTTCCATTTATTTTCCAACATCACGGTTTCATATATGTATTTTTATAGATTTATTTTTATTACTATTAGATGTTAAATTTTATAGTACAAAACCTGATCTATATAGATGTATTTTACTGTTCATGTTGGATTTATTTATTATTATGCGGCTACATGATTAGATATATCTTATTGTTTATGTTGGATATATATATATATATAAGTTTTTATATAGACACATGCATTCTGCATGAGTTAAATGGATAACTTCATTACACATAGTATGAAAATATGAATTTTATTGATAATCATGAGAAAGGGATCTGAATACATTATGTATCGTTATATGGATTGTATCGTTATATGTATTATTAGACTCTGGAAAACTATGATACAACAATAGTATGGTTTATAAAAAATTACAACTATGTAATATCTAGATAAAGAGAACTACAAAACTTAGAGAATGATGAGTAGAAGTGTTTTTAGATAAAGAGAGCTACAAAACTTAAAGAATGATGAGTAGAAGTGTTTTTAATTGTCCTTTTAGGTAAAAAAATAAATAAAAGAAAAATGGGAATAAAATACATATATGAGTAAACTTCCTTTCTTGATAATAAGCTACATATTACCATAAGAATGAAATTACCTATGGTTTACAAAAATGTTTTTACCAGATCTATATTTTCCATTTTTTCTTGTTCAATCGGGTATACTAGAATGCATGAGTGAATTCAATAACATAAAGAAATTATTTTCTACTTGAATTATAGATTATTTTCCAGCTTATCGAATATATTTCTCATAATAATAATGTACGGAATTCATGTATTAATTAAAAGGAAACACATTCCAGAAAGACTATGCGTACAAATACTATATATCAGAAATAGGTAATGGACATTGTAGAGAAAGAGGACTCGATATTTTATCTTTTTATCTTGAATAAAAGGAGATATGGTAAACAACATTCAAAATTTGGCTTTTTTAAATCAAATTGAGACATCCATACAAACCCTATTCGGATATGACCGGGGAGAAATAAATCGAAATCCCTATCTGTTAAGGAGATTTATTTATGGTAAAATATCTGAGATTGAAACTTGAGTACCTTTCTCAGGTTAGTTTTTGATCCTTCACAACAGCGAATTTGTTCCAACCTGCAATATAAGGATAAAAAAAAAATATTGGTATGGAAATTCTATTCAAAAACCTTATACAATGAAGAAATTAGCAAAACAAATCGTAATACTTATCTGAAGATTTGTAGCAATCTCGATTACAATAAAATCCCTTCCTATGGAAAAACATAAATGAAAATACTTGAGAAACATTACTATGTGAGGGGAATTCAAATGGGTATTATTATTTTTTTCTCTTAAAAAAAAATGTTCGTACATGTACCTTCCTGGGTAAGATGAATTGGATTTGAGGTATCATTAGAGCGTTGGAGAAGAGGTCTTGTGCAGTTTGATGGGTTTCCTCGAAAAAATAAAGGGACCCATTATTAGATTGTAGCCGCATAAGATAAATTGGTGGATACAAGTGAACAAAAGAAATAAACAAGAGTTCTTTTATTAGTCTCTGTCAAAGGCTTGGGACTATAGCAATGAGTTGCCCTTTGATTGTCTATTAGTTTATAGTTGATTTTAGATTTTTGTTTTATATTAAATATGTAACATAAGAAATGAATATATATATTTTTCTTAATAATAAAATAATATATTTTTTTTAAATTTGATTGGTTGATATGTTTGATGTGTTATTACGTGGTTCAATGTATAAGTTTGACAAGGAAACCCTGTATTTATTAGAGCCTAGGCTTAGGTGGGGATTGTAGGATATGATACGGGGTTGACTGATCCGATTCTTTATCAAAACGAAATCACTCGATTAACAGCTTAAAACGAGCCTTAGCCAAAGGTTTTTCTTCTAAGAGTGGATTAATTAGGTCTCCCAAAAACGACGGGAAACATCTCAGAAACAAGTTCTCGTAACTACCAAATTTAATCTTATCCTTTAATTCATGACTAATGTCTTCGAATCCATGCGTCGAGTGCCTTTGTTCACCAATGATGTCATCACTGTGAGAATTTTATGGATTAAATGTGGTTATTCGTTAACACAAAAAAATTGATAAATATCTAAAGTTACATTATTAATATTATTTTATAATAGATGTAATAATTTTGAACTTCCAATTTTAATTATTTATAATTATAATTTAAGTAAATTATTTTTACTTTCATAATGATTACATTTTTATATTTATTAAAAAGTTAGTTCAATGATTTTTTTTTTATCTATTATTTATATTTAAAAAATAGATAAACAAACATAATAATATTATTTTAATATTTTAAATTTGTAAAATTAATAATGAGCCACATTATTTTCTATTCCATCCAAGCGTTTCTCTTTATTCGAGCTTTTTATTATTTCATTCATATTCATTTATTTTCTACCAACTTCATGCATTTTAACAAAAAATTAATATAAAAGGAAATTAAGCGAGAGTTCCTCCATTCCTTGCGAGTCTAGGTTGAATTCCAATCTTTCTCACAGTATAGTTATCAGTGTTAATTATAAGGTGTCAACTATCATCTCCATTTCCAAATCTACTTGGCAGGGACTAAGCTGCCATGCAACCCTTGTTTGGATTACAAACAATCCAAACAAAAGTCAGTATGAATTGTGTCGTGCCATGCCATTTTTGTAATACAAAGAAGAGTTACTGTTGAATTATATATTACAATGATTAAAAGAAAATCACATTTATCTTGAAGTGTACATTATAACAAGTCTTTCCACAAAATATTAAAACACTATAATAATTATTGAGAAAAGAATTTCGAACGAAACTACCAAAACGATTATGAAATTCTCCTTCAAATGGATTACACAAACTTGATAAACTTAGGGTAAATTACGGAATACCCACTATAGTATATATTTTAAGAAAAACATTGTCAAAGGTATTGACACTATAGAAAACACAGGGATCTCATGATAAAGACAAGGTAGTTGGCTAAGAGTTTTTTTCTAGAACCTAGATATAGTCTGGGAGAGACAACACATGCTAATAAAAATACGGCTACAGAATAATGCCTATAATCTTTCAAGATGGTATCCATCCATATTTCAATGAAAAATATTGGAAAAAACTCAAGACAAAATGTAGTTTCTATTAGTCGTCTCCCTTAGGAAAAGCCTTATCCTCTATAGTTGGGTTCTAAAAGTTTAACCAGATATTGAAGTTTACATAAGCATTAAATGAAACAAAATCAAGGATAACACTCCTATACACGCATGAATGCAATATCAAGTACAAAGTGAAATATTAAGTTATTACCTTCAACGATAATAGAATTTTCTACCTCATTAAGCTCACTACCATGGGAACAACCAAGTGTGGAAAAAAAAAGGTCCCTATATGCAAAAGGCCATACAATAATTCAAATACATTATCTGATGAGGTTTCCACCATAATGACAATGAGAGATAACCCTTTTTTTAACAGAGTATTGATACAATGCACCAGACTATGCAGAGGAACAACTCTCGGAGGTAAGTGATAGAAATGAGTGTTTAAAATGATACTAACCATCGTATTCAACCGAGGATGGAGCCTCAAGCCCATCGTCGTTCGTATACCATTGTTTCTACTCCTAATCCATGTCATGACACTCAGGCTATAGGAGTAATACCATTGGTTATTAGGCTAGATGGACATGCCCAGGTTATACTTGAGTGCTCAAGAAGAAGACATGTTCTTTCCTCATAACTCCAAACACTCAAAAGAATAAATAATGAATTAAAGGTTTCACCAACTCATGTACTGGATGATTCATTACACCTTTCACAAGAAGCATTGCATTCTTACCTTTAGGTACACCCTTACAATATTTTCCCAATCCACAATTTGTGTCATGACTTATTAAACGTCTTTGTGGCTCATATGTAAGGTTTAAATATTGTCTCGTTTTTAACCAAAAAAAAATGATGGTGAATGCATATAGTGCTAAAGAGGAAATTCCTTTTTGGTAAGATAATAATCTGATCCAGATTTATATTGGTGGCCACTCACCTATTCCAACTAGCTCCTAGTGTCTGTTTTTGTTTAGCACATCTTTCTGTACTGCTTTATAATTGTAAGTTCTACACTTCTGGGGCTATCTGAATCCTCACACATTCTCTAGGTGGATACAAGTGGCTTCTCGCCTAATCCAACTAGACTATTTTGTGTGTTTTCATGTCAACACATATTGATGTACTTTCAGGGTTGTTTTGGGGCCCTAAACATTGTTTTTTTGGCTCGCCACAATCAGATTGTTGATGGAGTCAGTTTCTGATGACGCAATGTGTAGTTCTCTGAAAGACCTTTCCAACGGGCTATCACACGCCTAAAATAGAGGTTGTATGAAAAATTTATGACCCTAGGAAGTTGAGGTACCAAATTACACCAACATACCCATAGGGCCCACATGACTTTTGGCGTTTCACATTCTAGGGTTAGGTTTTTGGATGTCTAGGGTTTTGAAATTCATGCGTAATATGAAAAGGGCCTATGGAGCCTCATTGTAATCGATTCAGATCAGACGAATGTGCGTAGTAGCCACATCTCTTCTCAAAGATAACTACCACCATTCGAGCAAGTTTTAGTTCTGCAGTTTTACAATTTCAACCTATTTCATTATTTAATAGAAGATATTATTCACTGAATATTTGTGTATTCTTCCTATCTCTGTGTTTACGGTATTTAGTCTATAATCAGTTCGTTCTGCTCCTAAATCCGGATCATAATATTTTTAAGAATCGTTGTAAGTGAACTATTGAATATAAGGTCAATATATTAGCGAGATATATAAACTCTTAGAACTACATTTATAATTCTACGGTAAGTAATTGACCTAACCCTTTCATAGATCATCCTAGCAAAATAATTTTTTGTATGAAAATGTGGGTCTGTTACAAGACATTTCTCCATTAATTCAATTTTAATTCATATTAATCTTACCTTTGAAACAAGAGTTTCAAGGTATATTATGGTAAAAGGGATTACTTTGAAATTAATGTTTTAACGTTATTGTACATTAGTTTTTCAACTTCATCAAGCATGACAACAAAAAGAAGAGAAACGTTATGTGGGGACACTCTAAAATCGTTTGGGCGAGAGTTCAAAGATTCCATTGGTCAATATCATACTGGTATTATTCATCACTACCACTCCCGAAAAGGAATGTTAACCAAGTTTGGACATCAGGGATTGCTTTAGAAGGTTGTGTACCAAATTTTTTTTATTCCAAAGAACTAGTTTCCTGGTGCATGGAAAAATATGATAAAAATCATAGGATAATTCAACTTCAAGGAGAATCCCATATTTCTGTAACACCTTCAATCTTCAATAAAATTCTCAAACTCCGAGATTCGACAATTCCATTCAAAGGAGATGAAGTCGAGAGTTTCCTGAAGAAAATAAATAGTGGACTAGAGCTTCTGCAGGAATATCTCAAAGACCCAACAATGATGCTAGAAGACTTATCTAACATCCAGGTTAGTTTGTTAAAAAAACAAAATCAAGAAATAACATGGATTTGTTCCAGAGTAGTTGGTTAAGAATATACGACTACCATTCCCTGACTGGATCTGTATATCTTACATTTTATAGTTCATGAAAAAGAAACTTTTGACTAGGCAAAGATTACTTCTGGAGGAATATCTCTTCAGTTATCAAATTTCAAGAAGAACAAGAAATTTTACATGTCTTCATACCTAATATTCTCCATCACTTACTATCATGTTTTCAAGGGTTTGAATTTGGGAAAACAAGTTAATTGTAAAATTGACTGAGTATAGATGTGGTACCCAACCTTATGGAAACATAAGGCTATGTATCATTTCTATGAAGTTCATAACACATTTGTTTTTTCCTTCAAAAAAATTATCTTCGGGCTGAAAACATCGATACTATCTTTATATGCAACGACTTTCCTGAATAGGAAAGGAAGTGTTGAAGCCTATGGATGACTATAGTGTTATCAAAATTTACTTTTCTTGAGAAAAATATTTGTATCTCTCGTATTATGTCTCAGATAATATATTTGTTGTAGAGGTATGCATACAATACAAATTTTGGGCTCACTTCTTTCATGAAAAAAGAAAGAAGCAATTCATTACTTTGCCTTGGATAACTGAAGAAATTTTGTTGAGAAGTATTTCAAATATTGATGAATGGATTCCAGTGTATTTTGACTAGTATAACTTAAAGTTAGAAGATGAAATCAAAGGGTTTAAGCCTAACCACTTGTTTATGTATCATATTAAATCTATCAGATTTGGTGTTTCACTTGTTAATTCATTTCTATTTGGAGAAGAAGAAGGTGGAAACCAGGACCCTAAAGTATTGTTTGTTGAAAAGAAACAAGAGGAAATTGAGGTTGTTATTAGCACTATTGAACAACATAGACAAAGGTGAAGAGTTGTTAATGAAATGATTTCTTTTTCTTCTAATGTATCTCAGAAAATAAACCAACCAAAACCAAATTCTCAGTCAAGAACACAGGAACAAAATAATTCTTCAATGGAAAATTCTAATGATGGAGGAGATCAAAACACTCCTAAGGGAAGTCTTGAAAGATACCATAAAATTCCAATAACCAGTAAAAGAAAAAGGAAGCTAAATTAGAAACGAACAAATAATATCAAACTTGAAGATGAAATCTCTCTTGAAGACATGGACCTAGATGTAAATATTGAAGAAATATAATTCCTTGATGAAGAACAAAGAGTGTATGAAATAATACAAACTGCAGCAGAACTTGCCACATAAGAAGTAATTATTTTTAAAGAAGAATCCATAACTCTGCCTAATTCTCTGTTCGATAAATATTCAAAGAAATTAGTTTTTGAGAAAACTCATTGAAAAAACAAAAAAGTTCAAGGAAAGTCGAGCTCGGAACTTGACCTAAATGGAGTTCCACCATAAAAAAATGTATGAATTCATGAAGTCACAAGTGAATCCCTTAAAATGTCACTTGATGAAATAGAGAATGAAAAAACCAATTTAAAAGAAAGAGTTAAAGAATTGGAGAATTCTCTAATGCCACCTCCCATATTTTCCAGCTCAATTGTTACCATTCAACCCTAGAAAAGATCTGATAGAACACCTGAATCCAGTTCAAGATTGAGAGGGACATCAAGCTTACTTGTTGCAACTAGAATATATGCTAGGGAAAATATTAAGAAAATAATGTATTTATTCCTTGAGACTTAGGAACTAGAAAACAATTTAATTTCTTTAGGATCAAGGATGACGAACCTGAGACAATATATATAGGCCAATCTAGAAAATGATGAGGAATTTTATAAAGGAGTTGTTACCACCTTTGTTATGAATGTTTTAAATATGTGTGAGATAAAAATAAAATAATAAGACTTACCCTCCTCGGTCCACATTAAACAACTAAAGACATGTTGGATTAAAATAATTAAATGTTCAAAAGAAATATTGGTTGATCTTGAAACTTTAAGTGTCAAAAAGGGAGAATCATATCTAAAATTAGTTGAGTTGGATCTAGTTGTAACAATCGAAGAAGTTGATGACCCAAAGATAGTTTTAAATTCTATATTTATGACTAAGGAGCAGTTTGAAAAGAAATTAGAATCATTGAAATATGCATCAGCCGAGAGATTCAATATTTTAACAGTTTATTTAGAGTTTGAAGTGCAAATATGGTTATTCAATTATGTAAGCAAGAATAAAGATGTAGAAGACACATTGAATCAAATTTTAGTTGATTACCGAGAGATAGATAATTCATAATTTGACATAAGAGTAAGGAAAGAGATAATTGTCGCACCAAAAGACTAAAATTTATTTTTGATTCCCCCCATAACTCTATGTGATAACATCCGGCTCCACAGGGTATGGCATGCTCCATGTGAGATTCCAAGATGATGCAGCTCCAATGGCCTTATCCATTGGCTATGGAGTCATCTGTGCAACCAACCTCTGTAACACTACCAAAATATGCCACTTATTCAAGCAAACTAATAAACCTGCTGCAAAAAAACCTCATACTTCAAATTTGATCACACTATCCAAACTGAAGAAAATAAAATTCTCAGGAAGCGATCTTATTTCCTATGTTATCCTATCTCTAAGTAGATCTGCAACTTGCTCAAGTAAATGAAAATTTCCACAACAACCATTCAAATAAATTTAGGATTGAAAGAATCCCATCTCTGCCATTGATCAATAGATAATAACAAAAATATAAAAGAAGTGATACAAACTTCTTCAGAAAATCATACTCACCCACACAAACCGGTGAAAAAATGAAATATGAAATCTTCAGAGAATCTGAAAGATATGACTCCAATAAAGTTGCTACTGGATCCTCAAAACCAAGATCAAAAACATGTTGATTTAGAAAAGATAAATTCCCATGCATACATTCCCCTTTGCCTGAAAATAGATGACCTTCCTGTTCTTTCATGAGCAGAGCTCTTGATCATCAAGAATGACTATTTCCTCTGCATAAAAATGGTCTATGATAGTTGTATACCAGAATTTAAAGCATCTTGATTATCATCAGCTAAGAATATATAGTTATCTATAAAATCATGCTTTAATGCATGCTCAAAATGATTTGGAAACTGATCATAAGCATGATGTACATCCCGATCCATATAAAAATCTGAAAAAATTGTCAAATGATGTCCCAAATCCGTAACGTCTCATATTTTGACCTTAAACAATTAGAACTTTTATTGTACTCATCATAGTAATTCATTTTCTAGTAACTAATTGGACTTAGATATATTGATATAGACATTTGATATATGTGTATCTAGACCTATTTTACGTGTTGCATAATGTTATTTTATTGTTATATGTTCATAAGGATGATAGTTATGAAAAGTGTTCAAACATGCAAATTAGAATGTGAAATTTTAATACAATGGATACTAGTGTAACATTATGTTGTGGATGTATAATAGATATGAGACACGTTGTAAATAAGCATATATTTCTTAACTGAATGTAAATACAAATATGGATGATCGTATGAAATATGTGATGTGTCTGCATGGATATGAGTATTGGTGAACTAAGCTACAGGTTGACAAGTTACGTACTAACCAAATGATTGTAGTGTTGACGTAATTTGGATGTCGTAGACATCCAAAAGATAGTGTATGATATAAGTTGTACTTATGATTTAATTTGTGGTTTCAAATATTTCTATGATCTATGGTAAGTGTAGTTTTGACAAGATGCTCAACTTGCCCAGAATGGTTATTTGATGACGTGACTCTAAGAACAATAGTTGCACAATAGGGCTTGTTGTAGGGTGTTGACCCTGGTTCTATAAGGAGGGGTGGAGGTATTGCCCACCGTTTATCCTCCGAAACCTAGAGTCGATGGAGGGTTGTGTGAAGTTACTCTCCCCTAGACGTGTGATGGCAACTGCTAGTTGCCTATTGGGGAAGCTTGGTCGAGATGTATGACACTTCCGCTTACGGGTTCTATCTGGAGTTAGATCAATATAGTTTATGCTCCAACTTAGTCCAATAGAGGAAATGATAGGATGGAGATGGAAGTATGTTAGGAAGGAAGGATGCTTCGATGTTAGTTGAGAATATTGATTGAGGATTAGAGGTGCCACTATTGTTTACTCACTTGGTTCCTACCATGTTTAAAACCCTCTTTGAATTCATATTGATATTTTAAGTGTGATAATGAGTTATTGATGGAATGGTGTAATTTCATTTATTAAGATTATTAAGTGATGCATTACTTGATCTGTTGTCTTACATGTCTTGGTGATCATATAGGAACTGTGCTCTAGGGGAAATGGTTGTTTATCATTAGTACATGCATGAGATATGTGTCTGCTAGCTATGCACACATACCCTACCCATGTACACTAGTACAATTAATTAATGTATTAAATGGTTGTTTATCATTAGTACATGCATGAGATATGTGTCTGCTAGCTACGCACACATACCCTACCCATGTACACTAGTACAATTAATTAATGTATTAATTATTAAAGTAGATTATTAACTATTTAATTGAATGTTTATTGAATATGTAAATTATATTGCATACAAAATATCTATAAGCATTAAATACCTTATTTGACTTTGATTGATGGTTACTATGATGAATTAAATGAGCATGGTGGGTTGTTATGTACATTTTGGGAAAAATTGTCAAATTGCATTTATTAGCTAGCATGAGAAGAAAGAATTTGCATTTTATTTATTGTTGTTTAATGCAAGCCAGTTATATTTTAGTTATATTTTATTATTTTCCCAAAAATCTAGATAACGGAGGTTGATGGATAATAATGAGGGTGGTTGAGGAGACTCGGGGGAAGGGTGTATGGAAACTTTATAAATAGGGAGAAGAAGTTGTGAGGAAGAGGAGGAAGGGAGGCTTGAGCATGATGAGAGGATGTGAAATATTTGGAAGACATATTTCTTATGATGGTTTTCTTTGAGCATTTGTGCTTTGTTGTTCTTGGAGTCACAGGTATGGAGGGCCAAAAAACCAAAAGGTTTCTTGGAGCTAGGAAGCTGGATAGGCTCCTAGTTGGTTGGGAGGACTCCATTATTTCACTCTAGGCAAGTGGGAAAATAATTGTTGGAAGCATCTTCCTACTACTAGAAAATATACATTGCAATTGATGAGCTTCAACATACCATAGAGGAGGTATTTTCATTGGTATTTTGTTGTACTTCTATTTTAAGTTTTAAATCTTAGAGTTATCATATTACTTAATTCATCATGTTATTTACAGTTATCATTGAGAAAATGTAAAAGAGTTGTGGAAATGAAAATCAATGAAATTATGTTAAATCAAAGTTGTTAATGCAAATGTATTTAATGAATGATTAAATTGCTTAACATCCTAGATGGGTGTTACATTAAATGAAAATTCAATGAAATTATGTTAAAACAAAATTGTTAATGCATATGTATTTAATGAGTGATTAAATTGCCTAACATCCTAGATGAGTGTTACATTTGGTATAAGAGAGCGGTTGCTACGCTAGGGCCTAATGAGTTCATGTGATTATAATTAATCTTATTATTTTATTTTATAAGGAATACATATACATTATTATTTGTCTTAGATGTTAGGACTATGAAAATATAGTCTAGAGAAAAGAATGTCCCATCTAGTTCCTTTCACATATATAATAAATTTGAGTGTTGAAAATCATATAATAATTTAGGAAAGACACAATATGTGCATCTATATCACATATTTTAGGCATTGATTGCAAAATGTAACTTATGTCTTTATTTGAGGTATAAAAATTTGAAGAATTATTTCATGATTAAACCATATTTTAAGTTGTTCACTCATAACCATTGATGTTGAACCTTAACAAGTGGTGCTTTTCACTTTTTCTTCTAGTCTCTGTATTAGCAAAGCATTTCATTGAATATTTAATGGAATTCAATGGTATCATCATTGGTAATCCTTCGAGAGTATCGAATACTGGGTAAGTTATGGATCTATTTGAAAATAGGTATCCATATAGTTCCATAGTAACATCCGAGCAAACTCATACATTCTACTCAGTGCTTAAATAGATTCAACTTATGGTTTTCCCTCCATTTAAATGCATGTCGAGGAGGAGAAGTTTCACCGTGGTATCTTTTCCCTTAGCAATATTGTTCGGTAGTTCTCGGTCCCTCTCTGCGAGAGAAATTATGTTTGAGAATATCTTGGCCTCAGCTGATCCAACATCCAACGACCTAAGGATCACTTCAGGATTTAACATCCCACTTCTGTCCTCCACTCTAATCGATCATTTGCAATCATCCCCTTTAAACGGTGAATCAATCATTGCCAGCCTCCACTGAATTCGACCTTATTCTTATACCAGGCGTGTGAAAGGAGAGACTATGCACCAAAGGGACTGGTGCGTATCTCTGTTTCTGATAGTTTGTGTGCCCTCTACCCATTTTCCCTTCCAAGTAACCTATGGGTAGCACTTGGCACACATAATTAACACCCACACTAAGGAGAGGATGTAGACCCCCTACACAGAGATCCCTAGACGTCTTCCTCGCCATTAGATATCTGATCCCGCACCTCTGGGTAGAATATTGTGTTCCCTTTTCCAGTGGACACCCACAACTCAAATCAAGGACCAAACCTATGTATTCCACTAATACAGTCACTCCATCTTTTGAGAAAGGGATTAAAAAAAAAAAAGGGTTTGGATCAAGAAAGAAGAAATGGAAGACCTTAAAAGATTAAAATAAAATTTAATTGTATTGATCTAAATGATATATACTTACAGAAGTAAGAAGCATCCATCCGATATTCCAAAGGAAGTCGATAGATTCCATTCAGTTTAGATCCATTGGCAGGGGGATAAAACATCAGACTATCAAGCAAGTCATTAAAATATGAAACCAGAAAACCTTGGTATGCACCATCTCTATTTCTTCTTAATGTTTTCAATTCATGCATCATATCATGGAACACATCCATTGAGGGTTGTAACACAAAAATCCCCGTATGGAAAATACAAGGATTAATGAAGGCAAAACAGAACTACCCACACTGAAAAAGCTCATATGCATTCTGCTGGAAAATATTGTCTGCATCAAGCATGATAATACAACCGTACTCTACTAGGATCCACGCATACAACGTATTCAATGTTAGAGTAAACTGTTTGTTGAATCCAGGCTGGTTTCTGTAAGGATTCTCTATGTTGTCCACATGTTTAACTATAACCCCATCTGCCTGTAGAGTCCTTATCTATTGCGGAGGAACATCCCTAGAAGCAATAACAACAAGGTCTACATCCACTCTCGGGAAAATGAGCGATCAAAGCATAAACCTAGATCAAGGAAGTGTGAGTGCATATTATTCAACCTTGAGAGAGGTTGTGCTTGCCTGGATAGACCCAAAAGGTATACTGCATTGGCTTGGATTAATTTTCTTTGCAATTCCAGATATATGGCGTATGCTTCGTAGAAAAGATAATGGCATTGAACTATACCCTTCCCCTCCATGGTTGAGTAAACCTGTTTGATATCCTGGGAGCTATCTGTATAAAGGATTCAAAATTTTAAGTATCTGATACCATTCTAGTACTTGTCATCATTCTGAAAGGTGGTTGTGTAGGTATCCAATAACTTGTTAATATACATATTTTGGGCATCATGGGAGAATGTGTATCGGACCCATTTGATGCACTTGCACCAGGGAAATAGAGGATCATCCCTAACATTATTGGAAATATCCTCAAACATTTGTCTCTATTGTTGTTGAATGTGTTGAAATAATGTAACTGCGAAGAGCATTCTTATTATTTTGTTATTGGATTAATCCCCATTGTGGATTAATCATGTTATTATTTTTATTGGATTAAATCCCCATTGAGGATTAATCATGTCATTATTAATATTATTGTTATTAGATTAATCCCCATTGAGGATTAATCAAGTCGGTAATTGTATAAGGACCAAATCCCCTTTTGCGGATTGGTCATCGGGCAATTACAAAGTGCAGAACAAGAAGTCGGCCCCAGCAGTTATAATGAGAGGGCCAGAATTAATAAAAGGTGGATTTACCCACCCAGTGTGAGAGGTCGGCCCTGCCAGATGGTGACTCTTCACACGTGCCACATTGATATAAATAAGAGGCTAGCGCCTCACTTCTAACACACACTTCACTTGCTCATGTTCTTATGAGGCAAGTTGCAATTACAAGTTGGTGAGAGAAGAAGAAGGGTGGCGCATCTCTTGAGGAGGACATTTTCTGTATTGGT
>ML785059.1:658265-673580 GCA_009831015.1 Picea engelmannii
GTTCATAAGGATGATAGTTATGAAAATTGTTCAAACATGCAAATTGGAATGTGAAATTTTAATACAATGGATACTAGTGTAACATTATGTTGTGGATGTATAATAGATATGAGACACGTTGTAAATAAGCATATATTTCTTAAATGAATGTAAATACAAATATGGATGATCATATGAAATATGTGATGTGTCTGCGTGGATATGAGTATTGGTGAACTAAGCTGCAGGTTGACAAGTTATGTAATAACCAGATGATTGTAGTGTTGACGTAATTTGGATGTCGTAGACATCCAAAAGATATTGTATGTTATAAGTTGTACTTATGATTTAATTTGTGGTTTCAAATATTGCTATGATGTGTGGTAAGTGTGGTTTTGACAAGACGCACAACTTGCCCAGAGTGGTTATTTGATGGCATGACTCTAAGAACAATAGTTGCACAATAGGGCTTGTTGTAGGGTGTTGACCCTTGTTCTATAAGGAGGGATGGAGGTATTGCCCACCGTTTATCTCCTGAAACCTAGAGTCGTGGGAGCGCTGTGTGAAGTCACGGTCCCCTAGACGTGTGATGGCGAATGCTAGTTGCCTATTGGGGAAGCTTGGTCGAGATGTATGACACTTCTGCTTGCGGGGTCTATCTGGAGTTAGTTCAATATAGTTGACGCTCCAGCTTAGTCCAACAGAGGAAAGGATAGGATGGAAGATGGAAGTATGTTAGGAAGGAAGGATGCTTTGATGTTAGTTGAGAATATTGATTGAGGATTAGAGGTGCCACTATTGTTTACTCACTTGGTTCCTACCATGTTTAAAACCCTCTTTGAATTCCTATTGATATTTTAAGTGTGATAATGATTTATTGATGGACTCGTGTAATTTTGTTTATTAAGATTATTAAATGATGCATTACTTGATCTGTTGTCTTACATGTCTTGGTGATCATATAGGAACTATTCTCTAGGGGAAATGGTTGTTTATCATTAGTACATGCATGAGATATGTGTCCGCTAGCTATGCACACATACCCTACCCATGTACACTAGTACAATTAATTAATATATTAATTATTAAAGTAGATTATTAACTATTTAATTGAATGTTTATTGAATATGTAAATTATATTGCATACAAAATATCTAGAAGCCTTAAATACCTTATTTGACTTTGATTGATGGTTGCTATGATGAATTAAATGAGCATGGTGGGTTGTTATGTACATTTTGGGGAAAATTGTCAAATTGTAGCTATTAGCTAGCATGAGAAGAACGACTTTGCATTTTATTTATTTTTGTTTAATGCAAGCCATTTATATTTTAGTTCTATTTTATTATTTTCCCAAAAATATAGATAAGGGAGGTTGATGGATAATAGTGAGGGTGGTTGAGGAGACTTGGAGGAAGGGTGTATGCAAACTTTATAAATAGGGAGAAGAAATGGTGAGGAAGAGGAGGAAGGGAGGCTTGAGAATGATGAGAGGATGTGAAATCTTTGGAAGACATATTTCTTATTATGGTTTTCTTTGAGAATTTGTGCTTTGTTGTTCTTGGATTCACGGGCATGGAGGGCCAAGAAACCGAAAGGTTTCTTGGAGCTAGGAAGTCAGCTAGGCTCCTAATTGGCTGGGAGGATTCTGTTGTTTCACTCTGGCAAGTGGGAAAAGAATTGTTGGAAGCATCTTCCTACTACTAGCAAAGCTACATTGCAATTGATGAGCTTCAACAAACCATGGAGGATGAATTTTCATTGGTATTTTGTTGTACTTATGTTTTAAGTTTTAAATCTTAGTGTTAACATATTACTTAATTCATCATATTATTTACAGTTATCACTGAGCAAATGTAAAAGAGTTGTGGAAATGAAAATCAATGAAATTATGTTAAATCAAAGTTGTTAATGCATATGTATTTAATGAGTGATTAAATTGTCTAACATCCTAGATGGGTGTTACATTAAATGAAAATTCAATGAAATTATGTTAAATCAAAATTGTTAATGCATATGTATTTAATGAGTGATTAAATTGCCTAACATCCTAGATGAGTGTTACATTTGGTATCAGAGCACGGTCGCTACACTAGGGCCTAATGAGTTCATGTTCTTATAATTAATCTTATTATTTTATTTTATAAGGAATACATATACATTATTATTTTTGTTAGATGTTAGGACTATGAAAATATAGTCTAGAGAAAATAATGTCCCCTCTAGTTCCTTTCACATATATAATAAATTTGAGTGTTGAAAATCATATAATAATTTAAGAATGACACAATATGTGCATCTATATCACATATTTGATGCATTGATGTGCATCTATATCACATATTTTAGGCATTGATTGCAAAATCTAACTTATGTCTTTATTTGAGGTGTAAAAATTTGAAGAAGTATTTCATGATTAAACAACATTTTAAGTTGTTCACTCATAACCATTGATGTTGAACCATAGCAAGTGGTGCTTTTCACTTTTTCTCTATTCTCTGTTTCAGTGAAGCATTTCATCAAATGTTTAATGGAATTCAATGGTATCATTATTGGTAATCCTTCGAGATTATCGAATACTGGGTAAGTTATGGATCTATTTGAAAATAGGTATCCATATAGTTCCATAGTAACATCCAAGTGAACTCATACATTCTACTCAGTGCTTAAATAGATTCAACTTATGGTTTTCCCTCCATTTAAATGCACCTTGAGCAAGAGAAGTTCACCATGGTATCTCTTCCCTTAGCAATCTTGTTTGGTAGTTCTCGGTCCCTCTTTGCGACATAAATTATGTTTGAGAATATCTTGGCCTCAGTTGATCCAGCATCCAACGACCTAAGGATCACTTCGGGATTTAAAATCCCACTACTGTCCTCTGCTCTAATCGATCATTTGCAAGCATCCCCTTTAAACAATGAATCAATCATTGCCAACCTCTATTGAATTCATCCTTATTCTTATACCAGGCGTGTGAAAGGAGAGACTACGCACCAAAGGGACTGGTGTGTATATTTGTTTCTGATAGTCTGTGCATCCTCTACCCATTCACCCTTCCAAGTAACCTATGGGAAATGCTTGGCACAGATAATTAACACCCACTCTAATGAGAGGACGAAGAGCCACCTACACAGAGACGCCCAGACGTCTTCCTCGCCATTAGATATATCATCCTGCACCTTTGGGTAGCATATTGTGTTCCCTTTTCCAGTGGACACCCTCAACTGAGATCAAGGATCTAACCTATGTATGCCACTAAGACATTCACTCCATCTTTTGAGATAGGGATTCCAAAAAAAAAAAGGGTTTGGATCAAGAAAGAAGAAA
Source organism: Picea engelmannii (assembly GCA_009831015.1). Lineage (NCBI taxonomy): Eukaryota > Viridiplantae > Streptophyta > Pinopsida > Pinales > Pinaceae > Picea > Picea engelmannii. The sequence continues at coordinate 661,572 of ML785059.1, forward strand.
TGGAAGACCTTAAAAGATTAAAATAAAATTTAATTGTATTGATCTAAACAGTATATACTTATAGAAATAAGAAGAATCCATCTGATATTCCAAAGGAAGTTGATATATTCCATTCATTTTAGATCCATTGGTAGGAGGATAAAACATCGAACTATCAAGCAAGTCATTAAAATATGAAACCATAAAAACTTGGTCTGCACCATCTCTGTTTCTTCTTAATTTTTTCAGTTCATGCATCATATCATGGAACACATCCATTGAGGGTTGTAACACAAAAAGCCCCGTATGGAAAATACAGGGATTAATGAAGGTGACACAAAACTGCCCACACTAAAAAATCTCATCTGCATTCTACAGGAAAATATTGTACACATCAAGCATGACAATACGACCATACTCTACTAGGATCCACACATACAACTTATTCAACGTTAGAGTAAACCGTTTGTTGAATCTAGGATGGTTTATGTAAGGATTCTCTATGTTGTCCACAGGTTTAAATATAACCCCATCTGTCTGTAGAGTCCTTATCCATTGTGGAGGAACATCCCTGGAAGAAATAACAACAAGGTTTGCATCCACTCTCAGGTGAATGAGAGATTGAAGCATAAGCCTGGATCAAGGAAGTGTGAGTGCATATTCTTCAACCTTGAGAGAGGTTGTGCCTACCTAGACAGGCCCAAAAGGTATACTACACTGGCTTGGATTAATTTTCTTTGAAGTTCCAGATATATGGCGTATGCTTCGTAGAAAAGATAATGGCATCGACCTATACCATTCACCTCCATGGTTGAGTAAGCCTGCTTGATATCCTAGGAGCTATCTGTATAAAGGATCCAAACTTTTAAGTATATGATATCATTCTAGTCCTTGTCATCATTCTGAAAGGTGGTTGTGAAGGTCTCTAATAGATTGTTAATGTACATATTTTGGACATCATGGGAGAATGTGTATCAGACCCATTTGACGCACTTGAGCCAAGGAAGCAGAGGATCATCCCCAACATAATTGGAAATATCCTCAAACATTTGTCCCCATTGTTGTTGAATGCATGTGTGGTCGTTGTCCAAACCGAATCCCCATATCAGATGATCGGATTTCACATTCTTCGCCTCCATGCTTCGCAACTCCTCTTCTAATATGTTTATTCAATACTCCACTTATGTTGCCTAGTATAACCTCCCAAACCACAGGATTTGTTGTCCAAGTGGGTTTTGACCCCCTTTAATACAGAAACTTGGCCCAACATAACCCACGACATAACCCTGATAGCAACATAGAATTCACAGTCTCATTCGAAATATTTTAAGGCTAGGACAGATGAGTAAAACACATATTATTTCTGCAAATCTATAGTGGTTGAAGGTCTAAATATGGAAAAACCAAAGCAACTGACCACAAAATTCACAGATGGGAGGAGAAAGGAAGATATAATGAGAGTGATTTTTTTTGGAAGGTTTTTTGCATAGGCGTACTCTTGTTTTACTTTGGCATGCCTGTGTATCTCGACTTGTGCTATGCCACAATGGAGTGGAAGAAACTGGGAAAAGGTAACCGTGGAGGTTCTCTGATGGCCTCTACAATGGACTATAAGAAACTTGGTAGAGTTTTCATGAGTAGGAGGACTACAATGTTTTCCTCTGCATTTGCCTCTGAGTTTATTATGTGTTCTATATATATGGCCTTCAATTATCCCAGCAAGATGGTGATCAATCCCATATTGATTCAAAGGCAACCCTGGTTCCATTGGTATTCTAATTACTCATCGGCCTTGTTATCGTTCATTTTCAACAACTCTGGTTTATCTCCATCCTTACGAAACTCCCACCTTATGAATTAAGTGAAGTAAAAGAATGATATCCACTTTACTGTAGAGGTGAATGGAATGTGGTCTATAAATATCCTAATGGGCCACATCCCAAATTTCACATAGTTTTATTGACTATCCATATGATTTCTTCATTCAAAGAATGTACTCGTAGTTTAACTATTCGATAGGGTTCGTATTTCACCTCTTTACATTCTTTGGATAGACTTTGTTATGCTTTTTTGAAGTCACTTACTGTGTGAACCTTTAGCTCAGCTTGTGAGCATTCTAGGCTAAGGATGGGGTTATTATGACTCTGAAGGAGCATGGGGGTATTGAATACCCACGAACTGATGAAGACAGTAAGTTTCTCTTCGACCCATGGTATAAATTTGTATGAAACGATTTTATTTTTGGAAGGATTCCTGCGTTTAGCAAAGTCTATATTTGGTTCTTGTTAGTTAATCTACGGGGCATTATCCCTCATTTGTTGAGAATTCCTCCAAAAGAAACCCGAGTTTCCTTATGAAACTCGTGAAATACCCATAATATCTATAACTGTAACTGACAGAGTTGTCATAACTACGTTGGACAACTCCATTTTGTTTCTCGTCTATCTTGAGTTAATTGATGTTTTTCCTTGATATGAGAAGCAAATTCATATCTCGGGAAAAATCAAGGCCAACATGATTGATCCGAAGATATCTAGGTCCACAAATAGGAAGAATGGACCAACAAATGCTCCAAAATCTTGTAGAAACACTACAGTTTCCAATGTTCCTGTGAAGAGAAATGATATGCTCTTGTTGTCCCAAATATGAATTATACTCAATTCTTCTTGTTGTTCCTATGCATGTGTATTTTCAATGTAGTCCTGATCTCGAATCATTTTGCAAGCTCGAATGTTCTCCTCGACTTCCTCCGCATCTTCAAACAACCGTCTTAATGATGAGGATTTCATTTCTCTCAAGAGAAGGACAAGATATGAATGTTGAGCTACTACATAGTACACCATGGCAGCAGTCTCGGAAGGCCAGATTTCCAATGGCATGCTATGATAAAAATTATAAAATATACTATTGAAGATAACCAAAGCTTCTTCCTCCCCTCTCCTCAAAACATTAAAATCAGTGAGGTATTGATAAAACAACTTATTCGCAACCCCAATACTTTAAAATTTCATTACATAACTCAATCCAAGAACCAATAGGATCATCTCCCAAACCCTTAAACCACAAAGCAACATCCCCAAACAAGGATTTGGAAAACAACCTCATGGTAACATCTTCATGTACTATCTCAAACTGATAAACAACGTTCTCAAAGGATCCCAAATGCCTCTCGGAAATAATATGACCCTCAACAGAAAAATGAGGAAGATACTCCAAGAAATTAAGAGGGTAAGGATGAAGATGAGATGGTAGTCTTAAAGGTCTAAACATTTTCTCTTTGATTCTAGTTTGGATAGCAGTGGGCTGAAAATGAGGTTTAACAATTTGATTGCAAGGCTCAACAATGATATTAGTAGTTGATAAGATATGAGAAGATAATGAATCAATTTCATCATCCTCATGATTACAAGGTTGAGCATGTTCAGGAAGGATTGAAATATAAACCTTGTTCTTATCAAATGTTTCAGATGAAGGAATAGGGTCAACATCAACTATGTAAGAAGAATGAAAATATTCTTCTTTCAAAGAGGGATACATAGTAGTGGGATTATGGTCATAAAATTAAACAAAGAAAAGGATAATTATCCTTATATATGAAGGAAAGGATAGGAAAGAACTGATAAAAAAGAATATGAGTTCTTGATGAAACTAATATCTTTATACCTGGACTTCCTCTGTCTTCATTCCATTCTCTGTTTGAGCTCGTTCCTTAGTGGAGTCCTATAAATTGATTTTAATCACCAACAAGTTCTTAAAATGTGTGGAGTCGCCATGGTGAAAAATTGCAGTCTTTCCTGTCACCAATCCTTTCTCACCATCAATAACTAGTATTAATATGTGTCATACAACCCAGGGAAGATATTCAACTTCATCCCAAGCAACGACTCCAAAAATGTTAGCACTGAGAGTCACACTTAGAATGTTATAAGTGCAAGCCCAATACCCACCATAATATAAATGGATTAAATTGGTTGAGTAGGTGGATCAACAGGACTGGGAAGGAAAGGGAGAGGGAAAAAAATTGTTTGCAGAGGCATTCCATTGGGAAAGGAGTCACAACATCCTACAGATCAAAGGAAATCAAATTGTATATCAGACAAAATGGATATATAATGATGAGTACAAGAATGGTGAATATGAAAAAAGGAAGAAAATCCATTGTACAGAGATCCTTTCTGCAAACAGATAAAGATTGCTTTGACAATAAACAATGATTAAATGGGAAAGCTACAACATATCCTCTGTTGTTCATGAATCCATCCATCAATGGTAGCTATGATCCTCAAAACTTGCAATATTTTCAAGCAAGAAGATAACAAATAAATGGAAAAACACAGAAGACAATATGATAATAGTTCTAATGAATCTTTAATGGAGGAAAATGTCATTACAAACAGGCCCTCGAGCTTACAAATGAGCAACTAACACTGCTCCTCCATCTCTCTCCTCTATTGGCTCATGAATCCAACCCTTTTCTCATCAAAAACCATTTCATTTATAGTGAATAATCTTTATATCCCATAAGGAAGTAGAAACCAAGGAGTTACATAGGATCCTCCTCCATTTAGGAGTCTTGTTACAAAAGATTCCAACAAAAGCCTAACAAATTCCTATTTTTTTGGGATTTTGTCTATGATGATAAATTCCTTTTGAAATAGGTCATCTTGATTGATCTGGAGGTGGAACACATGTATTTCATGTTCAAAAAAATCCAAGGAGACCATTTGAACCTTCCTTGATAGGTGGAAACCTCCAAACAAGGTGAATATCCATCAACTATGCAAAACAGAGAGTTTACAACGCCAGTTTGTAGTGCACTAGTGTTTTAATTACATCTCTTGAATTACAAACTGGGGTAGGCTGAAATTTGTTCAGCAAGTCAATGCCATTATCTTTCTCCTCCAAAACAAAATTCATAAAAGCAAACATCACTGTTTTGGATTTATGATCAAATATTTAGACACATTTGCTACAGGAAATGAATTCCCAGCACCTCTATCAACGAGTTCGCAGTGCCTGTAACAGTTCACATCGCCAAGAGAAAACAAGCAACCACACTCCTTTCCTGACCTCCAAACAAGACAAAAAATCTCATGGAGTACCTGATGGCTATGAGTTTGATGCTAGTAATTTCATATTTTCACCTCGATGCCTGTAAGATGCCTAACCTCCAACCCTCATCCAAGACAATTCGTAGCGCCAATCACTAGTTCACAGTGCCACAAAGTGAAACAACCACTCATCCCTTTCCAGACCTTAAAGCATGGTGGACAAGTTCATAGAGTACCTGGTAACCTGGAGTTGAATGTTGATACCTTCATATTTTCATAGGGACGACTACAAGTGGTCTAACCAACAACTATCCTCTACAACTAATTCGCAGTGCCAGTCACAGTTTGGAACGCCTGCTCCAAAATATGATTTTGAGTGCTTCAAGGAAACAATTAGGATATCCAAATTTATGATCCCTGTAAGTTGTTAGAGATAAACCTTGAAAACAATAAAAACCCTTGTCATATCATAAGTAAATGATTATTTTGAATGAAGGGGTTACTTTGAGTGTGTTGTGAACTCTCCTAGTGAGTTGACAGTGCTCAAACCACAAATCGATTTGACAGCATGAACGGGTAAAGTAACATCTAGAGATACTTCACAGAGCTTATGGAAGTGAAATGTCAAGGTGATGATGGTGATTAGAAGGATGTGATTGATGAAAACTAACACTCTTTGTCATAATGACTAAAACTCAACCCAGGACACAACCACAAGATACCAAACTAAGGCTAAATTGACTTGGGTTTATAAAGGCAATCTGAATATTGCAAAATGACTCTAGGATGAAAACATAGAACTACAAAGAACCTATGACTCAAATAAAAATACTAAAATGAATTTTTGATTCCCCCCATAACTCTATGTGATAATAGGTCCATTTTGGGATACCACAGACCATCATCTCCGATCGAGACAACAAGTTCCTCAACACATTTTGGTTGAGTCTTTGGTCACTATTGGAAACCAATCTCACTAAATACACTACTTTCCACCCCCAAATAGATGGCCAATTAGAGGTCGTCAATCGAATGATTGTGCACATCCTGCGCATGTACAACCCTAAGCATATGCATACATGGGATGAGAGTCTCCCATATGTTCAATATAGTTACAACAGGGCTCTCCATAGCTCCACCAACCATATCCCACTCTAGGTGGGTCTGGGATTCCAACCCTTGGCTCCCATTGATGTTGCACTACCTCTGGAAACCACATAGGAAAAATCTTCCCATGTTCATTCTGAGACTGACAAAGCCACCAGATTCATCGAGTGGATTCAACACATCTTCCAACATGTCCATGAGATTTTGAAGAAAGCCAATGTTAAGTAAAAGCAATGCCATGATCAACACAAGGTACCGTACTAGTTTCAGGTTGGAGACAAGGTATGGTTACACTTATAGAAGGAGCGTCTTACAGAGTCCCATCGGAAGCTCCACCCACTTCGTTATGGGCCTTACACCATCACCAAGGTTGTGGGTAACAATGCTTTTGAGCTCAACACTCCACCATTCCTTGGCATGTACCCAATGTTCAATGTGGACCTCCTTCGGCCATATTTTCCACCATTATTGGACACCTCAAATATCATAGAACAACTAACACCAAAAGAGCTCAACCCTGACTGCATGGAACATACATCCACTGATCATATAGTGGACACACAAGTCAAGGGAACTCACCAGCATAGTATCTACTTTTATCAAGTTCTCAAGGCAGGGAAACTCCTACACCAAGGAAAGTGTCTCACCCAGGGACAAATCCAACATAAGCTTTCTCACTTGATAGGGGAACTCGATGCAATGGAGACCATTTCTTCCTAAGGGGGGAGGATTGATCCCGGTGGATGTTGGTGGCCACCCACCTATTCCAACTAGCTCCTCTTATCAGTTTTTAGTTCAGAACGTTCTTCTGTACTTCTCTGTAATTGTGGGTTCTACACTTTTGGGGTTGTCTAAAGCTCTACACATATTCCAAGTGGATACTGGTGGCCTCTCACCTAATCCAACTAGATTATTTTGTATGTTTTCATGTCAACACATCTTATTGTACTTCCAGATCCATTTCGGAGCCCTAAACAGTGTTTTTTTGGCTCGCCATAATAAACATAGATGGAGTTAGAGTTTGACGATGTAATGTGTAGTTCTTTAACAAACCTCTATAATGGGCTATCACGCACCTAAAACGGAGGTCGTATGCAAAAGTTATGACCCCGGGAAGTTGAGGTACCAACTTACCCATAGGGGCCCACATGACTTTTGGTGTTTCACCTCCTAGGGTTAGGTTTTTGGATGTCTATGATTTTGGCATTCATGAGTAATATTTAAAATGCCTTCGAAGCCTCATTTTAATCATTCTTCTCAGACAAATGCATATAGCAGCTACATCTCTTCTCAGAGATAGCTACCACCATTCGAGCAAGTGTTTTAGTTCTCAATTTTATAGTTTCAACCTATTTCATTTATTCAATAGAATATATTGTTCATTGGATATCTGTGTTTTTCTTCATATATCTGTGTTTATTGTATTTAGTCTATTAATTAGTTCATTCCGCTCCTAAATCCATATCATCTACCCCTAAATTCCCCTCCACCCCCCACTTCTGACACCAACAAAATACCCTCCCCTCTCACTTACCCTCTTTCCTAAATTCTCATTCATTCTCCCATTCTTAACCTCTCATCCAAAATTTTATACCTTATATCACCAACCAATAATATCTTTCCACATGCCAATTAATTATTGGTGCAGCCTTAACCAATCAAATTACTCCACTTTTCAACCACCTAACTCATGACACATGGAAACCTATGGAGGAGTGACATATGGAACCTAACTAATGTCAACACATGGAAACACATAAGGAGTGACACATGGCATGAACTTATTCGTGACATTTCGCATCTTACCATTAATAACACATGGTGATATTTTAGTGGTTGACTCATTAAATACTATGCCAACATGGCAATTAATTATTGGTGCAGTCTTAACCAATCCGATTACTCCACTTTTCAACCACCTAACTCATGACACATGGAAGCCTATGGAGGAGTGACATATGTCACCTAACTAATGGAAACACATGGTAGCATACAAGGAGTGACACATTGTTAGGTACCTAACCCCTCACGTAGCTAGAATAATATATTTCCATGCAATAAAGGTCAATATTAATAAGGACTAGCAATAAGGAAGAATAAGTCAAGTGTAAGAAGACCTAATAGAAGCTTTCGCTTCTAGAAGGATCTTCCTCTAGATGGTTCTTTTGATAGACATATTTAGTATAAATAGGAGTCGAGGGTATGATAAGTTTTGTCTTGGATATTATTGTAATAGAGCTCTGCTCTCCTGGAGGTTTCCCCCTCGAAGAGGCAAGTGAACATTGCTCTGAGTAATCAAAGTGTTCTTTCTAGTGTTATTCTAGTATTATTTTGGTATTATTGTGGTGTTGTTCTAGTTATATCATTGTTTATCTTCCATTTATAGCTAATTATTTATGTTCTGCATACTATCTTATATCTAGAATATTACAAGTGGTATTGAGGCACCTTCCTCGGTAGAAAATTGTGGGTTAAATTTTTTTCAGGGTAGAGATGTATTCCAACGTCTTTAAGCTACAGAGATTTGTCGTTACATGCATAAACCTACGGTCGGGGATTCATACATGCAGAAAATACAAGTGGTACTTAAGCGCACATTTGTTGGCCACCCTTGTAACCCCTGTTGGTACCCCTTCGATTGGTAGAGAGTCAGACAACACCTATATACAGACCGTCCTAGATCTCCTGAATAACTCCATAGATAAATTGATTGGTCACCTGACTATTATAGTTCCACCAAGAACAACACTCGGGAAGATACTCTCTAGTACTTGGGTAGTTGGGTAGTACAGCTAAGGGCATGATCTATCCTCCTTAGTTGGTTCCCTGAGATATTGGGCCAAGTACTATTGTTGTATGCCGCACGTATATCAGAGAGTTATAGCACAGGGAAAAACCTTGTCTGTAGAACCCTTGAATAGCCTAACCCTTGGGATAGAAACAAAAATAGAACATACAATATCTATTGCTGCACAAATGTGTCTCCAACATTCAGGTTGCGACATTACTACACATTTCTTCTTGTTAATCATTTGGGAATTTCATCAGTGCAGTATTCTTCAGATCGGAGTATAAATCCGCAGGAGTAAAAAAATAAAAATAAAAAGTTTGGATCTGGTTGGCACCATTATTTGAGACCTATCCCATTGGATTTCTCTCTTCGCCCTTATTGCATTCATACCTATCATTTTTCAGAAAATTGTTTTCCTGTGGACCCGACCCCCTTCCCACACCCTTATTTAGGATTTACCCCATTGGATTCAACTCATCATCATGATTGTTGCGATACACTTCACCCATATCCCATTTTTTGTGTGGTCCCACCTTCCCATTTTCGTGTTCACTCTTCATCATGGCCCACACCCGTAGCCAAGACTTGGAATCTTGATTCAATGCCTTGCACTCTAATTTCATAGAAACCCAACAAGAAGTGAGACAACTCAATACCAATATTTCTCCCGTCAGTAAAAACATGCATTCCTCCATCAATGCCAAAATAGAGGACCTCAAACAAAACCTTGCTACCCAGATTGAATCTGTCACTAAGATGATCTGCACCAAGCTGCATATCCTGATAGATCTTCCCTCATCTGACCCACCTTTGAAAACTGAAGGTAAAACTTCCTCTCATTCCCAGAATTTTCAGCCCCATCACTTTCAGCGTGACCTATGCCTTCCACGTGTCGATGCGACCAAATTTGATGGCTTGGATACTACTAGTGGGGTAACTCAAATGGAATATTATTTCTCTTTGTATGGAATTACAGATGAATTGACCAAACTCCAGTATGGTGTTCTCCATCTAGATCAAGAATGTTGGCAATGGTGGCAATGGAGAAAAAATTCCCTCCAAGGGTATGTGGCTTGGACACACTTTGTGGTGGAGCCTTATGAATGCTTTGACATTGACACCAACCATTTAGGTCATTTGAAAAAATTGAAACAATATGGCAAAGTGGAATACTTTATAGCCTCTTTTGAGCGATTGTATTTTCGTACAGAGGGCATGTCTGATGCTTCTTTCTGAGAATGTTTTGTCAATGGCCTCAAGGATGAGATTCATGCCCATGTCCTCATGGCTAGGCCTTAGAGTTGGGTGGATGCTACTAAAAGAGATAAGGAAGCACAACAGGTTGTCTCTTCTCAAAAGTGAAAACCCTCCTTCATTCCTTGCACTAAACCAGTCACTCCCACTCCTCCTTCTACTCCACTAAAGATCCAAAAATTGACTTGGGCCGAATGGTGGAACGCTAAATCAAAGACCTTTTTTATAATTATGATGACAAATATTTTCCTGGGCACAAGTGTAAGGAACAAAATATTTTTATGGCCATATCAGAGAATGTTTCAGAAGACGACGTTGAGGCTCCCCTTGTGTCTATGTCACTTAAACCCACTGACATGACCCCTCCTTCAGGCCCTCCTGAAGTAGAACCGATCATTGCCCTAAATTCTCTCAGTGGTTTCTCTTCTCCCCAAACCCTCAAGCTAATTGGTTACATTAATCATAGGAAGGCCATCATTCTTGTTGATAGTGGAAGCACCCATAATTTTGTTCATCATCGCATTGCCTAAGAAACTAATTTCTATATCTGTGTCGTCAATAATTTTCAAATCATGATTGTCAATGGTGGGTCCATGAAATGTGGAGGGTGTTGTGAAAATGTGTGTCTCCAAATTTGTGAGTACCACATGAAATCCCATATGTTTTCTATCGACATGGGTGGTTGTGACATTGTGTTGGGTGCAGAATGGCTAAGAAATTTGGGTCCCATTCTCATGGATTTTAAGGAATTAACCATGCAATTCGACCAAGAGGGCCAACAATATAAGTTCCAAGGCATCACCATTGGTTCCCCGAAGATAATTAGTTCCCATCACATGGAAAAGATGCTAAAAAAAGGTCATTCTGGCATTATTGCCCAATTCCACGCCATACAATCCACTGAGACACCCTATGTGCTGCAAGACTTCCAATCCATCCTCTCTAAACATCAAGTGTTTTTTCCACTCCCTAGGGACTCCATCCTTCTCGTGGTGTTCATTATCATTCCATTCCTGTAACGTCCCCAACCATCAAACCTCTGCTGGGAAACACTACCTAACGATAGTATATTCTAATTCTCTTCTCTAATACCATTTTGTAACGTCCCCAACCACCCAACAGGCCGAGAAATGCCACAGAGGAAACAAATTTCTTCTCTGACACACACACACACACACACACATATATGATGAAATTTGAAACATACATAACATTTTGTTCATACACATATTCATGCGAAAGCGACAGAACACATGCATGCAATAAAAACATAGTTACCAACTTAACGAGAACTCTACAGAGTTCTCGTTTTTTGGGGGGTCAAGCTTTTTACCCCGTTTTTAAAAATGGTGCTACCGGTAGCACCCCCCTTCCATTTTTAGGTGTTTTTTTATATTTTAAATTTTCAGATACATAATGTTTCCACTTTGTTATTTAAATACTTGTTTTTTCATTCATTTTCAATTTTTTTTTTTTTTAGTAACAATAGTGTTTTTAGTCACTTTTCCATGCTTCTTTCAATCTTAAAATATTTTTTACCATTTACATTTTTGAAAATACGATTTTTCATCTCCTTAATTAATTTATGGTTCCATACTTTTTTAAATATAGTGGAAAATATCATTTTTCATTTTTAACACATTTTTTACCTTTACTTTAATAGATAGAAAATCATTGTAGTTAAATAACAATATTTTTAAACATTTAGCAAAAGAATATAATTGAATTTTTTTTTGATTAATTAAAACTAAAAAGAAATTAAGAAAAATAAAAGAATTGAAATTTAAAATAAAAAAAAATTAAAAAACAATTTTTTATAAAAAATTA
>ML785059.1:675281-688538 GCA_009831015.1 Picea engelmannii
TTTATCCATTTTTTTTAATGTTTTTTTTTTTTCAAATTTGAGTTTTGAATATATATTTTTAAATTTATTGTTTTCATGGCATTATGTATTATGTTGTGTTTGGAGTGAAAAACTAAAATTTAAAAAGTAAGCATTTAAGGGTTGATTTGATGATTTTGTTTGCAGTAACAATGATTTTGATTACCACTTTTTTTTTTTAATGTCATTTTAATACCTCAAATTTAAAATGGGTGCTACCGGTAGTAGTACATTTCAATTTTATGGTTGATTTTGAGGTTTTTGTTCTAATGGTTAAAAATACAATTTCAAAATATCTATAAATTTAACATTTTGAAAAAAAAAATATGTAACATCTTTTTTTTTTAGGTGCCGATTTGAAGGTTTTTCTGAGCTATTGTCTGAGTTTTGAAGGCCATGTTTGAAAAATGTTGTAATTTTGACCCTGTTTAAAAAAATGGTGCTACCGGTAGCACCACTTTTTGATTTGGGGGTTGATTTTGATGTTTTTTATGCAAAAATATGGGTTTTGGGGGCTAGAGTTCTCGTTTTGAGGTCATAGTTCTCATTAAGTTGATAACTATGTTTAAACACATGCAATTTTGATAACATTATAACACATGTATAAGATACATAACGTACAATTAAAAATAGAATTGGTACTTATTTTTTTATGAGAAGACCACCACTGTGTGAAGACCTTCCATGAACCTCCCAGCCTTAGACCACGTTGCTCCAAGCTATCAGAAGTGAGTCACCCATAAGATGGTACTAAACTCCACCTGGGGAAAAGAAATTCTAAACTAGGCTGAGGCTATGGGAAACTGCATAGTGCAAATGGAAGGATTCTCTCCAAGGAGCCTACTTACGCCCACCGCTCACGGAATCTCATTTCCCACATGCCTGTCCCATTTCGAGAATATGCACCTTCACTATTACATAGTCCATCGGCTGCTCCACTTCCCTTCAAGGGCTTCAACAACAGGCCGGATCAGGAATCCTCAGAGCTCCATAGCTGTTGTTGGACTCTCTTCAGAAGAAATCACTTCCCAACAAACTCTCTCACCTAGAGAGAGTTTCTCACAGGCCTGACAACCTGTTTCCTCAACCACGAGCCTGACAACCCACCTCTTCAATCCACAACCACCAAAATCGGGTAAGGCAAGGGGATGAATCAACAAATTACAAAGGTTCACATGGAGGAAATGGATTTGTCTACGTGCTTGTTTGGTGCGTGCATGAACTGCACAAGGGATAGCCAGAATCCTTAGGATGAACTCATGGGGAAACTAAAATGGCAAGAATGGTCAAGATGATGAGAGCGAGAAAGAAAAAAAATGGTCAGAATGGTCAGCCTGCAAGATCGAGAGAGAGTCACAATGGTGAGAGAGAACTCCCCCAGAAGATGGACAGAACGGTTCATGAACCCCCCAACAATGGTGTAAATTCCCATATAAATTTTCATGTGTCTTGGGTGACACTTGGCTCTCTAGGAGCATGTTCCTCTCCCCAAAGGAACTTAGGATAACTAGTTTTATTTCCCAACTTTAGTATTTTTCAGGAATACATTATAATATTCCCTTGGGTTAATCCCTCAATCTTAGGCCCTCTTTCCTAGCCTCTTAGTCCCATCCCTTTCCCTACCCAGTGGAGCTTAGTCCCCCATAACTCTTTCTTCGTGGTCAGTCTACACGCAACGATGTATTTTATTAAAAATTGTCACCGAGGACGCATGCAGATTTATATGGGAATTTCCACCATTGTTGGGGGGTTCACTTGGCTTTGCAGGAGCACATTCCTCTCCACTTGGATTTTGTTCCTCTCCCCAAAGGAACTTAGGATAACTGGGTTTATTTCCCAACTTTAGTATTTTTCAAGAATACATTATAATATTCCCTTGGGTTAAGCCCTCAATATTAGCTCTTATTTCCTAGCCTCTTAGCCCCATCCCTTTCCCTAACCAGTGGATCTTAGTCCCCCATAACTCTTTCTTCATGGTCGTTCTACACACATCGATGTATTTTATTAATAATCTGCATAATTACATATACAAAATCAAGCCCACTGGCCTTAGCATCTAGGCTCTCCGGCCTAATAAGCACATAATCCTACCAACTTATAATTACTTGGCTCACCATCCTAAAAACATCATTACATTTCACAAGGGCTTGGCCTTGGGGTATTACAATCCCCTCCCCTTATTTTTTCACTGTCCTCAGTGCAACTCATTTACATAAGATCAACAAGATTTTCAAAATATTAAAAAAGATGGGGGTATTCTACTTGCATAGCATCTTCATGCTCCCATGTTGCATCCTCAGGACCGTACCGGGTCCATTGGACCTTTACAATCCCTATGGTTCGATTTCATAGCTGTTTGGTTTTTCGGTCCAGAATGCGTACCGGATGCACTTGAAAAGTGATTTCATGCTCCACCTGAATCATGTTCCAATCAATAACATGATTAATATTAGGTATATATTTCTTAAGCAAAGACACATGAAATACATTATGTATAGACATGGATGCAGAAAATGAAAGCATATAAGCTACTGGACTAATCCTCTCTAGTATTTAAAATGACCCACAATATCTGGCTGCCAACTTGGAACAATTTCCCAACTTCGGGAAACTTTTGTTGGCTTTCACCTTCAAGAAAACATGATCACCCACTTTAAATTCCCTGTGAGTTATGTTCTTGTCATCATAGATTTTTTGCCTGCCTTGAGAAGCCTTCAAATTCTGTTTAATATTCAACATTTTCTCTTCCATTTCCTTGAGAAACTTTGGCCCAATTATTTCTCTATTAGCTGGGTTGTTCCATCTTATTGGGGTGTTACACTTTCTGTCATAAAGTGCCTCAAATGGGCTCATCTTCAGTGATGCTTGATACCCATTGTTGTAGGAAAATTATACCAAGTGTAGATAATCTTCCCATTTAGATGGTTTGTCCATCACATACATCCTTAGCATATCCTCTATCACTTGGTTCACCCTTTCTTTTTTCCCATCAGACTCAGGATGATAGGCTCTGTTGAAGTTTAGATTTGTTCTGAACCCTTTGAATAACCCCTTCCAAAAATTTCAGGTAAACTTTGGGTCTCTGTTAGACACAATTGTGTTGGGAATTTCATGCAAGTGTGCTACTTCCCTCATATAAATATCAACAACATTGGTTTCCTTGTGAGTAACCTTCATAGGAATGAAATGGGCAGCTTTAGTAAGATTTTCCACCACCACCATGATTGCATCATGTTTCTTGCTCGTTCTGGGCAATTCTATGATGAAATGCATTTTCACCACTTCCCACTTCCACTGAGGAATGGGTAATGGCTGCAACAACCCATTTGGGTGTCTATGCTCAACCTTGACCCTTTGACACTCCAAGAATTGAGCTATGTATTCAACAATCTCCCTCTTCATGCCTGGCCAATAATATTGGTTCTTGACCGCTGAAACTATTTTCTGATATCTCGGGTGTCCTACATAAGGACATTATGCATTTCTTTTAAAATCACACTCCTCAATTAAGGAGAATTGGGTACATAAACTGTGTTTATGTATAAGAGAATTCCACCAATTCCCAATTCATAATCCTCAGCTTTCTGTCGTATTTTACCTTGCTTTGATTTTTTTACCAATTCCATGTACTGTAAATCAACTTTTGCATCCTCAAAAATTATTCCTTTAAGATCCATCTGATACATGCTAATGGTTGTAGCATGTAGTTCATGCACTCTCCTGCTAAGTGCATCAACCACTTTGTTCTCCTTTCCTTTGATATGCTTAATATCAAAGTCATACTCACAGAGGAATTCCAATGATCTACTCTGCCTAGCATTCAAAGTAGGCTTATCAAACAAATATTTCAGACCGTTATGGTCTGTCGTTAGCTCAAACCTCTTTCCCATGAGGTAGTGCCTCCATTTCTTCAAAGCGTGCACTATGGTTGCCAACTCCAAATAGTGAGTGGTGTAGAGTCTTTCGTGCTCTTTCAATTTTCTGGACTTGAAACATATCACAAATCCATTCTAACTAAGGACTCCACCAAGTCCTTCTTTGCATGCATCTGTAAAAACCACAAAATATTCATTTGGATCTACAATCTTCAAAATTGGAGCACTGGCTAACAACTGCTTCAATTGCTGGAAGCTCTTTTCACATTCTTCTATCCATTGAAACTTCTTCCCCTTCCTTTTCAAGGAAGTGATGGGGTGAGCCATTCTCAAAAACCCTGCAATGAACCTTTGGTAGTAGCCAACTAGACTCATGAGGGATATGAATTCTATCAAATTCTTAGGTGTTGTCCACCCTTTTATGGCCTCAATCATTTCAGGGTCCACTGTTATCCCTTCTTCGGATATGATATGCCCCAAATAGTGAATTATGTTTTGATAAAATGAGCACTTGCTCAATTTGGCATATAGATTATGCTCTCTTATCACTTGCAACACCATCCTCAAAGATGCTCATGTTCTTCTTCTGACTTGGGATATACAAGGATGTCATCCAAAAATACAATGACAAACTTGTCTAAATATTCTCAAAAAACACCATTCATTAAGAACATAAAAATAGTTGATGCATTTGATAACCCAAATGGCACCACTATGAACTCATAATGACCATACCTTGTCATGAAGGCAGTATTGCTGATGTATTCCTCTTTAATACTTACCTGATGGTATCCTGACCTGAGATCAATCTTTGAGAATATCTTTGCATCCTTCAACTGATCAAAGAGATCATCGATCCTTGGCAAAGGATACTTGTTCTTTATAGTCACTTTGTTCAACTATCTGAAATCAATGCACAATATCAATGTCCCATCTTTCTTCTTCACGAACAAGACTGGGGCACCACAAGGTGACACACTTGGGTGTATATACCCCTTCTTCAGAAGCTCTTCAAGCTACATTTGCAACTCCTTTAGCTCTAGTGTACTCATTTTTTAAGGAGTCTTTGATACTAGAGCTACTCCAGGGATTAAATTTATAGAGAAATCAATATCTCTCTTTGGGGGTAGTCCTAGTATCTCCTTGAACACATCTTCAAAATCTTCTAGGACTGCATGATCCTCTAGATTTGGCACCTTATCCTTATATTCTTCCTCCATATGGGCTACAAATAATTGGCAGCCCTTCCTGTAACACTTCTTCAACCGCATTGCTAATATTTTCTGGATAGTAACTTCCCTAGGAATTCCTTGGACTGTTCTCTGATTTCCTTCCTCATCCAAGAAAGTGAATGCCTTGTCATAACAGTCTAATATGGCATGGTTTTGTTCCAACCAATCCATACCAATTAGGAAATCATATGATCCCAAAAGAAATAGGTTCAAATATGCCTTGGTACTCAGTCCATTCATTTCCACTGGACATGATTTAACCAATTTAACAACCTTTCTCTTGGAACCTGTAGCCAATTGTACTAGTCAAGATTTCTCATGCTTTCTTCTTGGTAAAATCAATCTTTCCACAACTTTAGGATCTATGTAACTATGACTATCCCTTGAGTCAATTAAAATATTAAAGGCATGGTTATTGATCATACCTTCAACTTCAATCATGTGTGATTGAAACTCATCTTGCTTGTTGTCCAGGGTTTCATAGATCCTTGGTACACTTCTGCCCATGTCCTCCACTGTATTTGCTTGTTGAACATTATGGACAACTCTCACCTTGTCATTTTTGTGAGGACAATCTCCATACTTGTGGTGTCTCTTACAGCCCCAACATTGAATGGGTGTCTGCCTTGAACTTTGCCCCCCTACCTCAACCATTCTATGCTCTCTAAAAGATGGTTGTCCTTGAGGACTATTTTTGAAAAATGGAGGCTTGTTTCCCTTCTGCCTCTTCTCCTTCTTGAACTTCTTCTTGTCCTCCCACACCTTCTGGAAAGTAGGCTTTCCTTTTGTCTGATCATATAAACATTTTTCTCTCCTTATAGTTTCTTCCAGAGTCTTGAGATCATCATATTGGATTTTGTCACTGATAAAAGATGGAAGCCCACTCAGATACCTCTGAATCTTGATTTTCTCCTCCCTAATGAAAGGTACATACTTCAATAGCTCTATAAATATCCTTTCAAATTCATCAATAGCCATGTTTCCCAGTTTAAGGTCAAAGAACTCTTTCATATTTCTGTCATAATACCTCTTGGTCAGGTATTTCTTTTCAAAATGCCTCTTGAATTCCTTCCAAGTCACATTTTTCTCCCTGAGGTGTTGTACTTGCACTAGATGATCCCACCACATGGATGCATTTCCTTTAAGATGGTATATGGAAATTCTTCCCTCTGCATGAGAAGAATAGTTATGCAATTGGAACTACTTCCTCATGCCTAGAAGCCATATCTCAACATCTTCATCCTTCTTATGCTCTCCATCAAAAGTAGGAGGTTTGATCTTATTCATTTCTCCTTTCAACTCATCCACCCCAAACCTACTATATTTATTGATAGGGGATGGACTTGAGCTACTGTGTGCTCTCCTATGGGAATTCTTTTGGGAGTGATGGTGATGTCTTCTACCACTCCTTTATCATCCTTTATTCTCAGGGGTCCCATGATTTCTTGATTTGTTCGGGACACTCTCCTTATCCATCTTCTTTTCAATTATTTCCAGGATCTGAATTAAATTCATGTTGAAGTATTCATGTTGTTCTTTGGCCTTCATAATCCTCTCATTATCAGCCTTGTGGCTTTGGACATCTATCTGCAATTTTTTGAGGGTCTCAGCTAGATTTATGTCTTCCTCCCTTTCTCCTCCATGTCCATTGGAGTTGGTTCCTTCCCTATCCAATTGAACATTCAACCATATGTTTTCATATTCTTGATTGAAGACTACCTGAATATCGTCCATCACTTCTGCACTCTGTGCTGACTCTGATCTGACAACTATTAATTCTGCAAAAATAAATGTGCAGCCAACAAAACCTTGTCAGGCTAACAGTTCTTAATAATCTCATGGAAACATGTTGATTCATTAATATATCAGACTTCTTTTCTATTTTTTTTCTTGAGAAATTTACCGTTCATATCCAATTTATGGGTGAATATTTATCTTCTATTGTTCAAGACCTTTCCAATTATGGCTTCTTCCATTCTCAATCCTGAATCCTGAGCAGAAATTTATGGACAATTAAAATTGTCTTTTCAATGATGCAATCCATGTGCAATTATTACCCTTTCTCAGAGCTAAAATATCTCTTGGACCTTCACTGGACCCACTCATAAGGTTCCCAAACCTTCTTTACCACTTTTGATGCAGGTCCGAACAATCAACACCCCACAGCTTCCTTCCTAAGCTCTTTTCTTTCTTTAAAGAGTTTTTCGGGCATTAGCCCTTTTCTTTTCAGCCCAAAATCCACGTGACCTCGGGCTATAAATAGGTGCTTACTAATATAGCGTTTATCCGATGCTTCGAGACTTTGGGCTTTAAAACTTTGGGTTCTTGAAACATCATACATAATTTCTCCTGAATTTCGAACCTTTTCACTTCCTGGGGTTCACTTAGTACGGTGCAGCCGAGGTGCTACGTGTCAGCAATACAGAGGTGACACGTGGCCCAATCAACTGTTGATGCATTTCAGATTCTCATTGGTAGAAATGACCTTTCCAACACACGAAAGAGATGGACACATGGCATGCGTATGGTGTTCCTCATCACCCTAGGTGACATCAGCGACCACGTCATTCACGTGCTTCTTGACTTTAGAACTTCGGACTTCAAAGGTTTCTACCTCATCACTCTGTTGTTTCCTCGAACTTCAAACCGGTGAAGTATTGAACCAGTCCCTCTTTGGAGCTCTCACACTTCAGACTTTGACAGATTTCACAACTTCTCTAACATTCCTCCAAACATCGAATTTTTGAGCTCAGTGGTTTCCTTAGCTTTGATGTCATTCCATTATGGTGGTAACACGTGGCCCCACCGATGAGAAACATGTTTCAGGTCACAATTGGTTCTAAAGGCATGTTAAAGGCACAAAGTAGGTGACATGTGGTAGGATAGGTTAGGTCCATGTCACCCTAAGTGACGTCAACATTTCATGTCACTTCAACGCTACTGGACTTCGAGGATTTCTTCCTCCCACTAACTCATGAACCATTTCTTTAGGAGTGTCAAGTCTCCAGACTTCATGATCTGGTGCCACATGTCTCATGCAAGCATCAAGGTCTTGCTAACCATGCCTCATAAGAGTTCCACGTGGAGAAAGACTATAAACGAACACGTGGCCCATTATGATAGGTGACACGTGTCACATTCTACTGGAATTTATATCCTCCATATGTTCTTAGATCACTCACACGTGGCACACATCCCATGTCTCCAGGTCATCCCTGGTGACGTCAGTATGTCACATCAATTCAATGCTACGGGACTTCAAGACTTCGGGAAAATTCACCTTAGCACAACTCGTTTCTCCCGAACATCAAACTCCCAAACAAGTTGATTTGCCGACACTTGTCCTTTCTAATGGACGATCCGAATTAACTCCATACTTTGGGACTTTGGGATTTTGCGCCCTACCTTCTACTCCTGGACTAATCAAATGACTCCAGTCTATCTTCAGCCAAAACCAATGGTCAAGCACTTCTCCTCGAATATATGGTGTAGATCCACTCTGAGACTTCAGAACTTCGGGCTTCATCCCTTTCTACTTTTTAACACGGAAATTTCACCGAAGTTACGAGGTAAGAAGTACTTAGGGGTTAATCCTCATGCACCTTTCTCTAGATCTGACGATTGTGAAGGATCCTCCTTCTCCCAAATAGATCCCACAACCCAATTTCAAATCTCCCGGCCCAACACAACAATGGTTTTGGCTTCTTTCTTTCTTTCCATTCATAATTCGTTATACCTCCTGATCTTCTAAACACAGTCCCAGGTATTCTCTTGGCACCTAGGGATGCTATGAGGTTCATAATTTGTCGCTCTCGACCATAATTCACTCTGAGACCTTTGTTTCATTAACCACTAACATGGCCCATCCAAGCTCATTGTTGAAACCATGGATTTGATACCATTTTGTAACGTCCTCGACCATCAAACCTTTATCGAGAAATGCTACCTAACGAATGTATATTTTAATTATCTCCTATGATACCATTTTGTAATGTCCCCGACCATCAAAAATTTGCTGGGAAACGCTACCTAATGACTGCATCTTTTAATTCTCTACTTTGATACCATTTTGTAACATCCCCAGCCACCCAACAGGTCAGGAAATGCCACTAAGGGAAAATATTTCTTCTCTGATACACACACACACACACACACACACACACACATATATATATGATGAAATTTGAAACAGACATAACATTCTATTCATACACATATTCATGCAGAAGCGACAAAACACATACATGCAATAAACATAGGCAATTCTGATAACATTATAACACATGTACAAGATACACAACATACAATTAAAAATATAATTGGTACTTATCTTTGTATGAGAATACCACCATTGCGTATAGACCTTCCACAAACCTCCAAGGATTATACCACACTACTCCAAGCTATCAGCAGTGAGTCACCCTTGAGTTGGGACTAAACTCCATCCAGGGAAAAGCAATCCTAGACTAGGCTAAGGCTACGAGAAACTGTAATGTGCAACTGGAAGGATTTTCTCCAAGGATCCTACTTACGCCCACTTCTCACAGACTCTCATTCCCCACATGCCTGTCCCACCCCAGGAATATGCACCTTCACTATTACACAGTCCATCGGTTGCTCCACTTCCCTTCCAGGGCTTCAAAAACATGTTGGATCATGAATTCTCATAGCTTTGTAGTTGTTGTTCGACTCCCTCTACGAGAAATCACTTCCCAAAAACTCTCTCACCTGGAGGGAGTTTTTCACAGGCCTGAAAACCTGCTTCTTCAACCACGAGCCGAACAACCCGCCTCTTCAATCCACAACCACCAAAATCGGGTAAGGCAAGGGGACAACTCAACAAATTACAAAGGTTCACATGGAGGAAATGGATATGGCTACGTGCTTGTTCGATGCATGTGTGAACTGCACAAGGGATATCTAGAATCCTTAGGATGAACTCATGGAGAAACTAAAATGGCCAGAATGGTTAGGATGGTGAGAGTGAGAAAGAAAAAAAAATGGTGAGGATGGCCAGCCTACAGGATCGAGAGAGAGCCGAAATGGTGAGAGTGAACTCCCCTGGAATATGGCCATAATGGATCGTGAAGCCCCCCAACAATGGTGGACATTCCCACATAAATTTTCATGCGTTCTGGGTGACACTTGACTCTCCAGGAGCACGTTCCTCTCCACTTGGAGTTTGTTCCTCTTCCCAAAGGAACTTAGGATAACTGGGTTTATTTCCTAGCTTTAGTATTTTTTAGGAATACATTCTAATATTCCCTTGGGTTAAGCCCTCAATCTTAGCCCATCTTTCCTAGTCTCTTAGCCCCATCCCTTACCCTACCCAGTGGATCTTAGTCCCCCATAACTCTTTCTTTGTGGTCACTCTACACAGAATGATGTATTTTATTAATAATCTACATAATTACATATACAAAATCAGGCACACTTGCCTTAGCATCTAGGCTCTTCATCCTAATAAATACATAAGCCTACCAACTTATAATTACTTGGCTCACCAACCTAAAAATATAATTACATTTCACAAGGGCTCGTCCTTAGGGTATTACAATTATGCTTGTCACAGGAAGCCTTCCTCCCAATATCCGTCCATAGTATGAGCCCCTACAAATTTCCCATTCCTATCATTGATGACCTCTTGGATGAATTGAGTGGCGCCAATTTCTTTACTAAACTTAATTTTTGTTCTAACTACCACCAGATCCATATGAATGAGGCAGACATTCCTAAGACTGGATTTAGAACTCATGAGGGCCATTATGAGTTTTTGGTCATTCCCTTTGGCTTGTGTAATGCTCCCTCCACTTTCCAAAGCCTCATGAAACATGTCTTCCATCCTTTTCTCTGTCATTTTGTCTTATTTTTATTTGATGATATCCTCATTTATAGTAAAACTTGGATATCCCATCTTGCTTACGTGGATCTAGTTCTCCATCTACTCTCTCAGCACCAACTTTTCCTCAAACAATCTAAATGTGATTTTGGCGCCTCAGAAGTCGAGTACTAATGTCATCTTGTTGGCAAGGTCAGTGTCAAAGTGGATCCTAAAAAGATTGAAGCTATGCAAGATTGGCCTCACCCAAAGACTCTCAAAATCTTGCGTGGATTTCTTGGTTTAACAGGTTATTATCGCAAGTTTGTTAACAATTATGGAATGATTGTGGCACCTCTCACTGCTCTCCTTAAAAAGAATTATTTCAATTGGACTCTAGTAGCTGCTTAGGATTTTCAAACCTTGAAGATAGCCATGTGCACCACTCTAGTCCTGGCCCTTCTTGATTTCACAAACAACTTTGTCCTGGAATGTGATTCTTTTGGGAAAGGAATTGGCACAGTCCTTATGCAAGAGGGTCGGCCTTTGGCCTTTACCAACAAACAACTGTCAGAGCAACATTTGGGAAAATCAATCAACGAAAAGGAAATGTTGGCTATTATGCATGCCATGGATCTTTGGTGCCCTTATCTATTGGGGCAACACTTCCAAATTAAGATAGATCATCAAAGCCTCAAGTATTTACTAGAACAACTCCTTTCCTCCCTAGAGCAACAAAAATGGGTGACTAAGCTCTTTGGATATTATTATGAGATCATTTACTAGAAAGGAAAAGACAATGTGGTTTTTGATGCACTTTCCCAAAAAATATGAAGATGAAGGGTCCCTTTTTTCTCTCTCCTTCATTTTACCAGATTGGATCCAAGTTGTTCGCCAGAAATGGCTAAACGATCCTAAAAGTTCGCATCTAATACAACAATTGCAGTCCAATTCTATAGTCTCCCTAGGGTACTCTTGGCTCAATGATGATCTTCGATACAAAGGTCGTTTGTATTTAAGTAAACAATCAAAACTTAAATCCACGGTACTTTCTGAGCTTCATGCTACACCCACTACTGGGCACTATGGGTTTACCAAAACCTATGACCGGGTCAAACGTTCTTTTTTCTGGGATGGTATGAAACAAGAAGTTCACAATTTTGTGGCTTAATGTTATTTTTTTCAACACAACAAGCGTGAAACAATCAAATCTTCTGGCACACTACAACCACTTTCGATTCCACCTTCTATTTGGTGGGATATCTCTTTGGACTTTATTGTAGGCTTACCTAAATTGGGAAATAAATCAGTCATCATGGTGGTAAATTATTGTCTTTCCAAGTATTCTCATTTATGTGCTCTTCAACAGCCATTTACAACCTCCACTGTGGCTCAACTTTTCATGGATCAACTCTTCAAGCTTCATGGCATGCCTCATTCTATTGTTTCTGATCGCGACCCAACTTTCACCAACAATTTTTGGCAAGAAATGTTCAATCTAAAAGGCACCCAATTGCATCTCATCACAGCTTATCATCCCCAGACTAATGGCCAAATTGAAGTTGTCAACAAGTGTTTGGAAACATATTTGAGGTTTCTTTCATCGAAAAGGAAAAATCAGTGGGCCCTATGGTTACCACTAGCTAAATGGTGGTACAACACTTCTTACCATACATCTATTTGCATGGCTCCTTTTGAAGTGGTAAATGGACAAAAGACACCTTCATTTCTCTCATACTTGCCAGGTGTCTCGAAGGTCCAGGCGGTTGACCAAACACTTACAGTTCGAGAGGCTATTCTCTGTACCCTCAAAGATAATTTGGTCATGACCTAGAATCACATGAAGAAAAAATAAAATCAAGGTCACTCTGAATGTCAATTTGCAGAACGAGATCGATTGTTTCTTCAACTGCAACCTTACAAGAAAAATTCCCTCAAGCCTGACCATTTTTAGAAAATGGTGCCCAAATTTTATGGTCCTTATACCATTCTCAAGTGTGTGGGACAGGTGGCCTATCAGTTAGCTTTCCCCAATCATTCTAAGCTCCATCCTATTTTTCATGTTTCCTTCTTAAAGAAGGTGATTGGAACTAAGTGCCAAACTCAAACCAACCTTCCTGAGTAGGAAGAAGAAGGCTCCATTTGGCTACAACCACAAGCCGTTTTGGACCAGCGTGAGCATCGTCTGTGTCAGTGAACCATCAAGGAAGTGTTAGTCCAGTGGAAAGATACAACTCCAGTAGATGGCACTTGGGAACCAACTACCATTCTGCAATAATTTCCTCATCTCAATCCTTAAGGAAAAGGATGTTTT
>ML785059.1:688634-704217 GCA_009831015.1 Picea engelmannii
AGGGGGGGGGGGGGACATGTTAGGGACTTAACCCCTCATGTAGGTAGTGTTAGTCCCTAAAGTTTCACTTCACTGTGAGAGGGAAAGATAGGGCATCATCAAGTTATTGCAATGGTATTTTATAAAGGTTTTGAATAGGATTTAGAAATGGCTGAAGGTTGGTTCAAATATACAATAAGGATATAGGGATCAATGTACAAAGGAAAATAAACATCTCACTAGCTTAGTAAATGACAAACAATTTGATAAATCAAATGGTAAAAAGTAAATAAAGAAAGGAATATATATGAGTTTTCAGTTTTTCCACTCACACATAGATTTATCATTCCCAAATATCATTAAGAAATAAGAACACGGTACTTGAAAGAAACTCTTAGTTATGAACAATTTAAACAAACAAAAAAATCATTGTATTACTCACAACAAAGATATCATATGCTTAGCAATAAATAAAAATGCATCCAAGTAAGAAAAAGAAGAAGATAATAACATGAAAATAATTTTTGACCGTCAAAATGCCTTTTCCATTTAGTGCCAATATGAAAATATTATCTTTGCCTCAAAGAGGATTCTTTACAAAAAATAACCCTTCATTCCCCCA
This sequence comes from Picea engelmannii, assembly GCA_009831015.1. NCBI lineage: Eukaryota > Viridiplantae > Streptophyta > Pinopsida > Pinales > Pinaceae > Picea > Picea engelmannii. Next base: position 689,236 of record ML785059.1, read on the forward strand.
CTGATCGACCCTCTTTAAGTCCTTTCAATGTCTTTTTAAACACAAAAATTATTCTGAAGATCCTATTTTTAAGATTATAGTTTTAGATAGGATACTATCAAATGACTATTTTCTAGGAGAGAAATCTTCATGCAAATATTTCTAATGCCTATAATGTAGTCTTCCTTAACAACTAATTCAAATATATACTAGATGAGAGTTTGATGAAGATTTCCAAATCCCACAAAAAGAGGAATAAAATTGTTGTTGAGTTGGTTCACCTGAGATGCAAAAAGTTCTATTTGAGCATAACAATGTTAACCAAAAATTCTCAGCCTCATTATATTGGTAATATTCTCAAGAAATTTAAAATTTTGGCAGGCTTCCTTTGGGCTTTCCTTGTATGATAATTGCATAATCTTTGGTATCCCTCTGTTTTAGTTTAGTTTTTAACACCACATTATGCCAATACAGTTTTATGTTTGACTCTCTTACTTCCTTTAGCAGGGCATGTTGATCTTTCCTCTTCTTTTTGAGTTTTTGTATCTTTTCCTATTGTTTTGCATTCCATTGCTCTACTAAGGACTTCTCCTACCTCAACTTCATAATAATACCCTTAAGCTCTTTTACCCTATCCTTCTCTTTTCTTGTTTCCATCCTGAATTATGGGTTTTCTTCTACTGGAGCATGTAGATTCAAATCTATGGAGGTTCGGGGTTTTCTTGATTTAATTTTATATTTTGAGGAAACCCAATGCTAAGATCCTCTTATTCAATACTTTTTGATTTTTTGGTTTCTGGAACATCATGTAGCTGGTTTATTTCTGGAAAGGAAACATTTTCCAATTTAACATCATCATTAATTACATATGTGCCTTTGAGTGTAGTTTCATGGACTAAACCTGACCTTTTGGTTTCCCTAGTTATAGGTCTCCTTGAACACTGTGCAATTTGTTTTCCTTTCTCATGTTTTTTCCTCTGTTCTTTAGATTCCTCCTTTAACATGTGTGAAGAAGGTGCAAGGGTCTGTCTTTCAACTTCCTCCATAGTGTCTCCTTAATGGTCTTCAATAATAATTAGGTTTTCCTTCTTGATATAAGGATGAAACAGAGCCTTTGAGTTCAATATAAGTTTATTTGCAGCGCTGGTAGTAGCTCTTTTAGGGTAGTTAGATACAAGTTCCTTTTTGTTGCTCATGTTCTTACCCTATGCAACCTTTTTTCCAGTAGACTATTTCTTCTGCTTGGTTGGTCTTTTTATTAAGTTTGTTGTATGGTCTTCAGGTTCATCCAATTCATCAGGTTCATTCTTTACATCTGGATTAGTTTGAACATCAAGTTCTTTACCAAGTTTAAGCTTCTTGCTTCGACCTTTAGTGATCGTCTCATTAGTTCTACCTCTAGGAAAATCTTCAATACCATGTTGTGTCTGTAATTTCCTCTTACTAGAACGAGTCACCCTAGCTGCAAGGGAGATCTCTTTCACACAAGTATAAATAATTTGAGAAATCGTTTTTCCTTTCCCATGTTTCTTCCCCTTAGCAATTTTAGATTTAGGTTCTTTCTATTTTAGTTTTAGTAAATGAATTAACCAGTACCAAGACCATTGAACCTCACTTAAAGCATAAATAACCAATGTTTTAATTAACATTTGGTGAAAAGGACTTTTCTTTACTATTGCAGGATGTGTCTGGATTCTCTTTGACATTTTTGACAAGCTTTTCAATAAGAAAAAGGACAGATTGAGAGGATAGTCACCATTCACATGGATTAATAATATAATATGGTAAAGGTGAACTATAGAAAAACTTCCCTCGTAGGTGATGTACCTTTGAATGATCATAAGGGGCGGTGTGCCATTCTTTCCTCACCCGACTATGTGGGATGTCTTGGCTCCAATTAGGGTTTTGCATTTTTGGGATCAAAAACTAGTTAACAAAATCCATTACTAATGTGTCTTTCTTCCACCACCTCTCTCTATATATTGGTAGACTTCATGTTATTTCTACGGAGTGATTTGTTACATGTATGAGGAGTTTACCCACAACTGTTTCAAAACCATCGAAATTATGTGCAAAGATAATGGAAACCTGCTCATCATGACCCTGAAATGTTGAGAAGAAATCGAGTCATCCTACATCTTTAAAATTATGTGCCATATGAGGATAAGATTCAAGTAATTCCATCCCCTCTGGCTCTAACATGGTTATCTTCTCACTCTTCTTTGGTGCCATGACATTGATAAAACTCTGCTGAAGATTTATGAGAATGTTTAGGGTTCGATCACCATATTTTGAAAGTTGTCATAGTCTGGGAGTTATTCTTTTACCTGCAGAGCATGCATGAAATGATATACATACTAAAAATAGATATATCATGATTTCATACATTGTGAATGATAATTGGGAATGGTGATTTGATATCAGACTGGCACATACAACCTGATTCTTCGAATGAGTTTTCATCACTGCAAAACATGACCTGATATAGATCATAACAAGATATGTAGATCCTCTTACAATAATTTATGACGTTTGCACATGATCTCGGGAATATGGCGCATGCACAACTATAATTACTCCTGGTGCTGCAAGAATAACGTTATTCTTGTAGTGCCCTTTCCACTTTGGCAATTTTGAAATTTTAAACGAGGGAAAAGGACATGTCATGTGATGGAAAGAATCTATCATATCATATCCTAACTTTTAATTACTTCAAAACATTTAAAACATGCAGAAAAAGAATGGAAGCATACTTTCAAGCCAAGAAAGGGAGAAAACAAAGTTTAATAAAAATCATGAAAAGGGGGTAGAACAGGGATTAAGGAAATCCAACAGTCAAAAACAATGTTAAGGACTAACATGTAAAATAATATATTTCCATGTAATAGAAGTCATTATTAATAAGGCATAGCAATAAGGAAGAATAATTCAAATGCAAGAAGACCTAATAGAAGCTTCCTCTTCTAGAAGGATCTTCCTCTAGATGGTTCTTTTGATAGACATATTTAGTATAAATAGGAGTCGAGGGTATGAGAAGTTTTTTCTTGGATATTATTGTAATAGAGCTCTGCTTTGCTGGAGGTTCCCCCCTAGAAGAGGCAAGTGAAAATTACTCTTAGTAATCAAAGTGCTCTTTCTGGTGTTATTCTGGTATTATTTTAGTATTATTGTGGTGTTATTATTGTTATATCATTATTTATATGCCATTTCTAGCTAATTATTTATGTTCTTCATACTATTTTGTATCTGGAATATTACACACATGGCATTATCTTATTGGTGACATGTGGAAACTTACCATTAATAACACATGGTGATATTTTAGTGGCTGACTCATCAAATACTGGGCCACATGGTGATATTTTAGTGGTTGACTCATCAATAACTCGACATAGTTGGAGTTTGACCTGGCATGCAGAATTATATTTTATTAATTAATTTTCTAAGGGAGGTCGAGCTCTTAAGAGCCATAATCTTCTCTCTTCACATCTCTTAATAAGTGTGTATTACACTTAGTCTTTTATACATTAAATATTTCAATATTCCCATGCATGTGGGATAATATTTTAAACACAAAAGTTGAAATACTTAAGGTGGAAAAACGAAATTCAAATCAAGGGATGAGATTTGACCAAGACACTAGATCAACAGTGGTCGAGTCACAAACTACGGAAGGCCATATATTGAGCTCCAAACAACAAAATTGCATGAAATTTATACCGTTGGAAATTTATTTCGACGAAAAATATGATGGTACATGTTAGGAGTGAAAGTGGCCACATTTTTTTCAAACATTGAAATATCAATCAGATTGATTTTTAATGGGTCTGCGTGAGAACTCAACTTTACGAGCTCATATCTTAAGATCTCAGAAACAGATTTGGGAAACATGTATATCGTTGGAAATATAAGACAATGAATATCAAATCTTAAGTGATTTCCATAGCTAATAATTTTACTATCACTTCCATAAAATTAAAATACATTCCTCCTCTTTTAAAGGGAAATTAATTTTAATTTTGAAAATAAAAGTTTATTTAAAAAAATTTATTAACAAAGGAAAAGGACCCATTTTAAAGATATGAATGATAATGATGCGAGCTCATTAAAAAAAACTTAATGAGGCATTAATTAAATAGAATACTTCAATAAAAAAATTGTATGAGAAATTCAAGATGGGAAAAACCCTAACTACTCAAGCAGTTAGAAAATTTGGTTTTTAAGGAGAAGTGTTTCATCAAGGGTTCCACAACCAAAAAATTATCAAAGGGGTAGGGCAAAAGATCATAAGAAGAAGAATATACAACCATGAATATGCAACCAACCTTCCGATCAACAAAAAAATATCTCGATCTTCTCCACTCTTTCTATTCTTCTACACCATTTCTCGTAGCTTTATGCTTGAATATCTTAATTAGGCACAAGGCTACGTTTTTTAGTGTTCTTCTTGTATTCTTCAAAATATTTTTCTTACATGATCATGGAGTATTTACAACCATATACATAATTGTCGGAGATTTTGTAATGAAGAACATCTTTCATGAATAAAACTCCACAAAGAATCACTTTGGGGTTGATTTCAATTGTATCTTATAACTTTGAGTCCTAAGTATGAGATATTTGAAATTGATCTATCAAATTATCTTTTGATATTATAGTAATACTCTTTTAAAATTCTTTGAGATGATCAAAGTATTCTCTCCTATTTATCATGAAGAATATATGGATGCACTTATATGTGATTAAGAAGAATGTATATGTGATTTTGATCACAAAGAAATTTTGATGTTGAAGCCCTCCTTCAATATTTTATTATTTTAAAGAGATTTCTTGTTTCTTAAAAAGATCAAATCAGTTTGTTGAAGAACCATTATATTGAATAAATTCAATTAATAAATATCTAGAGTTTGTTTCCTTAGCATTATCCTTAGTCCTAAGATATCAGAGATATATATTTAAACCAAAGAGGAGTACCACCTCTCTAAAAATGCAGGGGGATTCATATCCTCATGAGGTTGTCATTTCGGTCTATGACAAATTCAAAATTCAAAAATTTTGGCGACTCAACTCGGGAATGATTTGTTTTCAAGAGATTTGATACCTTTAGGATCATATACTATTAGAAGACTAGAAGCAGTCTGGTTGTATTTTGAGAGAAAATTTACAGATTGATTCAAGTTGAATTTTGTTTTTGAGAACCGTGTTCAAAGAGAATTGAATGGCCTTGAAGATTTATTATTGAAATTTTAGATAGAAATCAGTTGTGACAACCTTTATGGAACTAGAAAACCACAAAATATTTGGGAGGATGATCTCCCTAGAAAATCCATCCTCGGAACTCATGATTGTTGGCACAGGGGTATACCTAGGGTTCAACGCTACAACAACACACCAACAAAACCATAACTATCGACCCTTTCAGCAACACCTGTGAAGCAGATGAAGTCTCACCCAAGGTATAGGTAGGGGTGGCTGCAGGACTCCAGTGCATGCAACCTTAGCTGGGATACAAATCTGTGATTGTAACACCTTAACAAAGCATTTAGCAATTATGATTCATCAATGTTCAATCTTAGCTTACAGTGCAGCTAAACCCTAACAGGATATCTGTGCAGTATTCAACCAGATCTAGCATCTAGCAGCACTTAGCATAACAAAATAGATCAGATCTAGAAGATTCAAGCACTAAGCACATTCACATAGGTCATATCTACCATTCACTCTCATTATTAAGCACTAAGCTATCATATCAGATTCATCTACCATATAACATCACACTAAGCATTGAATCACATGAACAAAAGAAATTCCAAAAAGCACAAAGCATTCACAACACATGATATATGTGGTTCACCCCCACCCTAGGGATACATCCACCAACTCGTAGTCCTCTTTATTATCTTCGATCAATATTCTTACATGCACAAAGCTTCAGAATCAGCTCCGCGGAGGACAGGAGATCTATGCACCTCGCTAGATCCTCCTTCCTTGAGTTATAGCACAAAGCCTTCCACAGTCTCTTACAATCACTTGCACTTATCTATGTAAGCCTCACATAGTATGCACATAGCAATTACCACTTAGCACTTAGCACACTTGCAACTGACTAGTCACTACTAGTTGCTAGTCACTACTCACACACACTACTTCTTACATCATCTAGACTTCTATTTATACATTACAAAATAGGCCTAAGCATGGGTAAACCCATGGGTCGACATTCCCATACCCGTTACATAATCCCAAAACCCAAAAAGGCCCTAAAACGTGGCCGAGATCCCGTGATCTCCACTTCAACTTGCGCTCCACCTTTGACATCCTGTCGAAGTCCCAAAATGGTCAAAAATGACCAAGGATCCTCAAAACTTGGTCAAGGGCCAACATGCCCCCACCACTCACCTGTGACTAGTCCCGAGTCACTCTGATCTGGGTAATTTTGCCTCGATATTGGCTCAAGATTCTTTGACTTTTTGTTGTGCCATGGCCTCTTTCTCAGTGAAATCTTGGATAACAACTTCATTGGAAGGTCCCTCTAAGCGTTGTTCAACTGCAGTGACGAATTGCTCCAGTTCTTCTCCTCGACCTTCGATCTCTGAGAACAGTTGGCAAGCCTCATCCGGTATAGGTTGGAGCCTCTGATTCACTTCCATGTCTCTGCTATGAATGGTGTGGACCTGTTGTTGAGCAGTGCGCTTCTCTTGGGATAGCTTAATCCTTTCAACAACTGATAGGGGCTTCAACTGCGCCTATATTGTTTTTTCTTGCTTCTTTCCCTCCTGGAGTTGTGACTCCAGTACCTTCAGTTCTGGATTCTCAATGAGTCTCTCATAAGTCTGGGCACTGTGATCACTTAGTTGTTTGCATTCCATGGCAAGGGCCTTTATTCTCTCAACTGTGCTTTGAGTAGTTTCATCTCTTTGATCCCTCACATCCTGGGAGGTGTCGAGCACTGTGCGGAGCTCTAAGTCTGTTATTCTTTGTTGTAGTTGCTGGATAGCTTCTGCAAGCTTCTCTACTTGATGTTTGACTCGATATTATGCCTTTGGCTCTAAGTCTGTCACAGAGTGAAGTGCTTTGTTGACTACTTCTTTCACTTCAAGTTGTTCTATGAGCAACTATTCTTTTTCTTGTTGAATATGTGCTTTATCCTCTTCAAAGTTTGTCTGGAGAGAAACCTTCTCCTTCTCCGTAACTTGGTGTTGTTATACAACTACTTCTTGCACTTGCTTCAAGGCATGGGTGGCTTGTTCTGTTTCTTCCTATGCATGACTAAGGTGAGCTTCGGTTGCATCATCTAGTCGATGGAGTTAGGTTATCTCATCTCCCAACTCTGGTTCTTTTAACGGCAAGGGTGCAGTGGACACTGCGTGATTGGACTAAAGGGCCTACTGTACCCCTAAGAGCTCAACCTCGATTCTGTCGTGCATATCCTCCTGCTTGTCTTCATGTTTCTGCAAGATTTCCTGCGAGGTGTCATTCACAGCTGCGATGATGAAGTCAAAGTCATAAACAATGAGCACAGTCTGCATATTAGTCGTGGTGGCTCTGGATTTCTTTTGGGAAGTGGGTTTCATGGGAGAAACCTTCCTTTTCTTCAAGGGATTAGCTTCATCTCTAGGCATTGTTGCTTCGCCTTGCTTTTGATGGTCTTGTTTGTCATTTATCTCTTCTACTTCATCATCACCCCCTCGTCCAGGTGATACTGAAGCAGTATCTTCTAATGCGCTGCTCAAGTCTTGGACTTCTTTGGTATTCTTCCTTTTGTCAGTTCTAGGTGTGTCATGTTCTTTCTGAGTGGTCTCCGAGCTGTCAAGTTAAATATCAGACATCTCTATAGGGTTAGCAGGGAGAAGGAGGTATGCTAACCAGTCCTTAGTTATCTCCTCAAGGTCCTCCTCTGTGAGCTTGTAGTATGACTGAAGCTCCTCCTTATGCTCATCTGCTCGCGCTGTGATATAGATGAAGTGTCAATATGCGTGAAACTTCATGAGGGGTTAGAACCATTGTAGGGTGTTTGGATTCATGCGAGGTTCAGCTTCGATAGCCCACTTCAGTTGGAGATAATATGTATGAAATATTGCGTTCAAATTCCACTGTTTTCCCATATCGCTCGAGTACCAGAGCATGGTGAATTTCATAGCAAGTGGCTCAAACGGCTTAATGTCCATGAAGGTCGAACCTTCCGGCATCTCCCAAGAAATAAACGTGATGAGGATCAGGAGCCAACTAAAGTGGAACTCGTAGCCCTGATCCTGTGCTTCACGACAGTCTAATTCCAGCTAATTAAATAGGTACTTTGCCCAGTTCATTTGTAGGCCTTCCATGCATTTCCTAGTGAGGTCAAGTGACCTACGTGGGTCTGTTCTTCCTTACTAGATTTCATGCAGTTAATTGGCATGCTACGCGCACTGTGCCATTCTGGATGGAAGATACCTTGTAGCCTCGCGTCCCTTATAAACAGCGTCGGAGGTATCCTTGATCTTCTGTGCTAATGTGCAATCTGTGGTTTTCCCTGGATAGAAGTCCTATGGGTCGAGTCCTTGCATACTTAATCCAGTGATCCTATGGATCAATGTCGAATCGACTATGATACGTCAGTCTATCCATAAGTAGCCGCCATGGTAACATGAGAGAAGGAGCTTAAGACAGGCATTAACCTCTTGGTGCCTTTCAAAGTGTGGGATCTTCATTACATTCAACAAGGTGGACTGTGCGAGGTTCATCGTCCATGGATGGGGAATTATTTTCGAGTTCTTCCCCTTCGTCCTGGTCAAGTATTTATATGGGGCAAGCATATTATGGTTTTTGTGGTCTCCTAGGTTGAAGTCACTAAACTTCAATGTTGTGATCTTGTCCTACTACACTCTAACTATGTGTATCCCCTTCCGTAGGTATGCAGTAACCATTGTGTACTCAAAATATCTCGGCACACTATCATGACTCACCTCACCGGCCAAAGGCAGGATGTAGTCGGGTAAGATGGTTGGGATTAGCTTCACATTTTCTAGGTAATCTCTGTGCTTGGTTCTCTTTTCTGCTGTGACTCGAGATGGTCCGGATCCATGAGCTGTTGATGAAGAGGCCTGCACTCCTCTCATTGATGATGCTTGTACACCCACAGACATTACTCTTTCATTCATGAGTTTGATGAGTACCTCCTTCACAAACTCTTCAACTGCTCTAAGTTCTTTGGACATATGCACTCGTGTTTGAATATATCGGGTTTGAAGGGAAACTATCCAATGCAATAGGATGAATGGTGATAGCTCGATGATCACTATGTGAAATCAACTAATCTGCAGGCTCAGATAATCATGGTTGGCAAAAGTTTTCTCGGTGAAATGCTCAACAGAATAAGTAGATAACTAGGTAACAGATCTCTCCAACGGGCGAGAAGTCTTCATTAATTCAATTATGTCTGTTGCGGCATGGTCCCAACAATCTAATGGTGAGCTTTCTGACCATAAATGTTGTTCTACCCGTTCGGGGTGTCATTCTAACGATTATACTATTTCCAACGACTATATTGCTTTTCCATGGCGAAGTGCCATGAAATGTTGTTTTGATATCCTGGCGAAGTTCAGATTCTAGAATCCTTCCTTCTGTGAAGTTCCCTCTGGAACCTTTTGTAACTTTTCGATCTTTGCTCTCTTCTTACTTAGTTTTCTAGCCTTCTTTACAGTCATCTGCATCTCGGTATTCCTCTTTCATTTCTGATTCTTGTCTTCTTTTGGCATAGTAACTTCGCGTTGTTGAGATTCTTTCATAGGATTTAAGGGCAATACTTCTTCTCTATCTGGGGTAGGTGCTTCAGTCTTCTAGGAGTCTTCTTGTGTTCTTTCAAATTTGACATCCAAGTTTCTGGTTCTAAATAGCTTTGATATGTTCTCCTGTTCTTCAATCAAGTGTGTGATCCTCCTAGTCATGAAATATTTTAATTCTTTCTTCTTCTTCCTTCCTTCTAGCCTAATCCCTTTCAATCCAAGGTTTTAATAATAATATAGCAAATGGGGCGTTGTTCTCAATAAATTTAACAACCTCAAAATCTTCTTCTGTCGAAGTTCCATGAGCACTCATAGATATCTAGGTGAGCTTTCCATGTAGGTTTATCATCTTTCCTCTAAATAAACCTATTTCTCCCAATGAAGGAATCATAGCATGCTTTCCTAAAGTTTCCCAAGTTCTTTCTGTCATAATATTCACATGTGTTTCTTCATCCAGAACACAGTCAATGTCGAAGTCTCATATTCTTGCTTCTATGTATTCTTTTTCTTTGAAGATCTCTAATAAGTTGATATTTCGATGGTCATTCAGGGTTTCTTTCATTTGTAGCAATACATCCTCTCATTCTTTCTAGGGTTCTTCCATGGTATTAGTGTCTTGACCTTTCTCATGCTCTTCCTATATCATATTCATTCTTTCAAGTTTAGAAATCATTCTAGTGCAATCTAAAACTTTATGATGCATAGATTTACAACAAAGACAATTGGGTCTTCTACTAGGGCATTCCCTATCAAGATGTTCCAGTCTTCTGCAACTATAATAAAGACTTAATCCTCTCTTTCTCTTAAATGATCCCCATCCTTTCCTGTACTTCGCACCAAGATTATGATAGCTAACCTGCAAAAAATTATTTCTAGGATCCTGCATCCATTTGTTAGTCTAGACATTCTTTCTATGCATAGGAATAATATATCTTTCACTATTCTTATCAGATCTACTCATATAAAATATTCTTTCTTCTACTTGTGCTCTAGTTTTTAGGCTAGGACAAAATTTATCAAACATACCTAGATCCATAATTTTGGAACAAAAATTTCCACTAATCTTACTTTTTCAATAAAAAAATTCACTATTCTTACCTTTATCAAAGAACAAAGCTTTCAGATCTAAAAAATTTCACTATTCTTACCTTTCTCAGAGCACAAAGCTTCAAGATCTTACCTCTTTTATTCAGATCAGACTTCTTTTCTTAGCACAGAGTTTCATAGGTCAAGTAGAGTACTGTGCACTAGGGAAAAATATCTATGCACGAAGATTTCACAGTTTCAGGTCAGGTCTTCACACAGAGCTTCTTCTTCCTCAGTTCCCAGCAATCATAGTTTCAGGTCCCGATCTTCGCACAAATATTCTTCTTCCTTAGTTCCCAGCAATCATAGTTTCAGTTCCTGATCTTTGCACAAAGATTCTTCTTCCTCAGTTCCCAGCAATCACAGTTTCAATTCTTGACAACAGAACCATTTGTTGGCATAGGGGAAGACCCAGGGTTCAATGCTACAACAACGCACCAACAAAACCCTAACTACCGACCCTTTCGACAACACCTGCGAAGAAGATGAAGTCTCACCCAAGGTAGAGGCAGGGCTGGTTGCAGGACTCTAGTTTCTGCAACCTTAGTTGGGATACAGATCTGTGATTGTAACACCTTAACAAAGCACTTAGCAATTATAATTCATCAATATTCAGTCTTAGCTTATAGCGTAGCTAAACCTTAAGGGGATATTTGCACAGTATTCAACTAGATCTAACATCTAGTAGCACTTGGAATAATGAAACAGATCAGATCTAGCAGATTCAAGAACTAAGCACATTCACATAGGTCAGATCTAGCATTCACTCTCATTATTAAGCACTGAGCTATCATATCAGATGCATCTACCATCTAACATCGCACTAAGGATTGAATCACATGAACAAAAGAACATCCAAAAATAAAAAAGAATTCAAAACACAGGATATACGTGGTTCACCCCCACCCTGAGGCTACGTTCACCAACTCGTCATCCTCTTTATTATCTTAGATCAATCTTCTTACATGCAAAAAGCTTCAAAATCAACTCCACAGAGGACAGGATATCTGCGCACCTCGCTAGATCCTCCTTCCTTGAGTTATAGCACAAAGCCTTCCACAGTCTCTTACAATCACTTGCACTTAGCTCTACAATCCTCATACAGTATGCACAAAGAAATTACCACTTAGCACTTAGCACACTTGCAACTATCTAGTCACTACTAGTCGTTAGTCACTACTCACACACACTACTTCTTACATCGTCTAGACTTATATTTATACATTACAAAATAGGCCTAAGCATGGGTAAACCCATGGGCTAACATTCCCATACCCGTTACATAAGCCCAAAACCCAAAAAGGCCCTAAAAAGGGGTCGAGATTCCACGATCTCCGCTTCGACTTGCGCTCTGCCTTCGGCAGCCTGTCGAAGTCCCAAAATGATAAAAAATGACCAAGGATAATCAAAACTTGGTCAAGGGACAAAAATGATCTTAAATAAATATTCCATGCTAACTTCATTGAAAAGATCTCAAAATTTCAATAATATGTATATGAAGACTCCTTTGAGGAAGTTTTCTCATGTTTTCAAGAGATTTTTCCTCCTCCATCAACAGAAGTTGTTCAAGAAACAGTGAAATGAGAAGGTATCAAAAGAAAGAAAAGGTTGCATAGAATCCCACTCAGTTTGTAAGGAGAATTCCATCCCTTGCCAGATATTTCCATGGACAAATTTCCAATGTTCTTTGGGAATACTTCAGAGGATGCAAAGAAACATTTGATTAAATTTGACAGTGCTTGTGAAATTTTTATTGTGGCTCAATATGATGTTTCATTCTGGTTATTTATATTGACTTTAAAAGAAGATGCCAGTGAATGGTTTTATTCATTACTGCCTTGAACTATCACTAGTTGGGATGTACTAGAAAATTTGTTTGTTGAATGATGTTTCTCAAGAAAATATCCATATTCTCTTTTCTTAAAGTTGGTTGAAATCGGGATGAACAAGGAAGAAACAATTAAATATTTCTCTTTCAGATTTATAAAAGTTGTTTATGGGATTGCTCTTGAAATGTTTCCAAATGATGTCATTATTTTCAGTTGTTATGAAAATGATTTTCCCACAAATCTAATATTTCTATTGAGGCAAGAAGGAAAATGCAAGTGGAAAGAACTAATGCAGTGAACTCAAATCACTGAAAGATATGTTCTTAATGTTAAAATAAAATAGATGTGCTCGTTTTTACCATAGAAAATATAGCAATATTGTCACCCAACCATAGGCACAAATTCCACCCCCAAGCACCTTTAACCTTGACAAACATAATAATTTCAAAAGTAGACTAATAGTTAACCAAGGTAGCGTACCTCTCTCCAAGGCTAGCATACCAAGAAACAATAATGAAATACCAAACAGAAAGTCCAAACCATAACCCAATAGTAAGTCACTACTGCAACAGCTGCAGTTCTCCACCAGTCATGCACACCACTTGTCCTTATGCAATTGTGAGTGAGTGAGACCAAAATGAGCTCCAACACCCTCTATTTATACTTCTCCAACTCACCTGATTGGGCCGACTTCTCTTCCTAGAGGATAATAACTCAATATTAATTATTCTCTTGAGCCGACTTGTCTTTTATGGTTATTATCCAACGTTTTAATTGTTCTCTTTCTTTCTGGAATATTCTAGTCTCTTCAAAGGTTACACATAGAGGTTAGTACCTTGCGCAACTACCATAATACCAACACTCTCCCCTATCTAGGGTAGTATTAAAGGCAATAATATTAAGCACAATCATACCATTCAACTGGTAGCATCATCATAGCCACACAAGCTATCTTATTATCAAATCACGAGCACAATCATCACTATACAAACAGATAGTCTCGATGGAAATCAAAAAAATGCCATCCAATAGATCACAATTGTGTCTATTCGTAGTAGTATAAAACTACTATCTAGTGGTACACAACCACTCCTAATAGTACACTTCTACTAACTTTAATATCAAGATTTTCCTCACCCGATGCAGCTTTCTTAGAAGGCCTTTTCCATTTCCCTATGCATACTTGAAGTCCATTTTTTTAGTTCCCAGAGCTAAAAATTGTACTTTTCCACATATGCGCTCCCTAAAAAATATACAATATGCGTATATGCAGGTTGCACCATTACAACCCGCGTACATCGGATTTTGTGCTCAAAATTACATCCCGCATAATGAGATCCATGATCCATGAACTTCCATATACTAGAAACGTTCTGAATTGGACCTTCAGTTCCATTTGAAGGATATAAATGGGCCTTATCCAAGCTGTGGAAAAGGAGGAGAAGAATTTAACTTTGAGCGCAAAGTTACTCTCGAGAAATTATTCACTTCATATTGAGTTTGCATCCCTTTGTCCTTTTAAATCTGAACACATTGTTCATCCCCCAAGCTCTTCCCTATTTGATGGAGAACCTTATTGTCTTTATTTGTTAGGAACCAAATATCAATATAGCATAGAAAAACCTCAGAAAAAGTACTCAACGCCTTGAAAAAGAGATAATTTCAGATAATAAGCCTCTTTGAGGGAGTAACCTCCTTTTACCCCACTTAAATGTTCAAGTACAAGATGATTCAAAATGAAAATGTTTCCTTGGTATATATAGGAGACTAGGAGGTATAATTACAACTAATGTCCTAAAGACGACATAAATAAAATAACATTACTAATATAATATGCCCCAATTAAGGGGTAATGAGCCAATATTAGGGCTTAGCATGCCCCTCCCCTTGAGACAAGTGTTGTCTGCAACGCTTGAGTAACTCTGGATTCTTCTGTATAAAATACTCATCTTCCCAAGTGGAATCTTCAGCCTATAGTTTCCTCCATTTAATGAGATACTCTAAAATGGATCTATTCCTCAGTTGGTGAATTCTTGTGTTAGTGATGGCTTCAGGCTCCAATATGATTTTTCCTTCCTCATCAAGTTCTAGCAATATAGTTTGAACTAGGATCTTGTCGCCTATAACCTTCTTTAAACATGAAACATGGAAAACTGGGTGTATTCGTGAAGATGCAGGCAGCTCCAATTTGTATGCCATAGTACCAATCTTTTGCAACACCTTATAAGGGCCATAGTACTTTGGTGATAATTTATTGTCCTTCTTGGCTTGCTTGAGGGACATTTGTTTGTATGGTTGTAGTCTTAAAAATACCCAATCCCCTA